>BGPR01036780.1:0-15399 GCA_013235015.1 Araneus ventricosus
TGACACTTGTAGCTATCTATGTTTTGGATACATTCACAAATATCATTCAGTTAATACTGTTACGAAGTCGTAAAGTTGTTTCCCTGACGTGATAATCTTGACGAAAAACTTATTGACAAATTTGGCGACCATTTTGGCGACAAAAGGAATCTTCTAGAAAAATCCTGAACTGTAGTCTTATCTCTACTGGGAGCCAGAAATGTCATGAACCTTCTAGAGATTACGTCACTTCCTACGTATTGACGTTACTTCCTGTTGAAAAGGTATAAAAGCTAGCTCTCAAACCAAGAGAGTCAGTTGGACTTTGATCAGCAGAGCAAGCTGATGAGCTAATAAGACATTGGGCGATATTGAAAGTACTGTGACTGAGATTTAGTGGTAATATCTGTTATTAATTTATGCAAGTGCTGTTTAATTTTGTTACTTGTACTTAGACTTTTGCTAAAAATCCAGAATAAAGATTTATTTCGTTATCCTGCTTGTTGGATACCTTCACGTACACCCACTAGACAATTTTTGTAAAAATACTGTTTATTTCAGAAACCCGCATGTATAACTTTTGAACGATTTTACTCCGCAGAGGATGATACGCAGTGAGTAAGAAGAACGCATTTTCGGAGTTTTTTCTTAAGCGTATTTTTCGTCAAGAGCATTTTTTTTTTGATCAACGCAAAATAAACTACATGTTTTTCTGTTATTTAAAATTGGATTTCCTTGAGCGATCGAAAAAGTGACAATGTACTAACATACCTGAGTACTGGTCATATTAACGCAGTGATATTTCTACTAGAACTGGATCCTACGTGTGTGCACTGTGATTGCTCCAACTTGTTTTTCACATTCAGATATAATGTTTAATTTTCAATATTCAACACAAACACTTCTTTCGAACAGCTTCAAATACATCTTCTATATTGATTCGGAGAAACTCAAAAATTAACTTTTTTATGTTTAAAAATAAGTCATATAATTTTCTTTTATTTAAGCATACCTTCATGAAAACATTTACACATCGTTATTATAGGTACATTTCCATTTTAATAAATATTTCAACCATTTCTGCTCCTAAGCATAACAAATTCATTTATTTTATACAATTACAGATTTAACGTTAACGTTGGCGCAACATGATCAAAATATTGGCTCCTGCGCCAATAAGCCATGAACCAAGCTAAATAATCTTCGTTTATTTAAATATATATTTAAATATAATTATATATAATAATTTTGACGCAGACTTACGTCTCTCCACAGTGGTCTAATGGTGTGTCGGGAAAGAAAAAAATTATGACGCTTTTCGCGCTCACGATAAACGCTTATAGCTCCGCAACCAAATAACATAGATAGTTCGTTTTAGTTTCATTCAACAAAGAAAGGTGGACATTAAAGATTACAAAAAGAATTTTAGAATTTGCAATAACGGTTTAGTCGAGCTGTAAAGTTCAAAATCAAAGTTGAAAGTTCGTTCCAATCATGAAAAATTTTGATGACGTCACAGCAACCGATGCGCGCGCATGCAGACTATCCAAGTACATTAGGGAATTCATTCATAGATCTTACGTTCACTCCAGAATTGTTGAATTACGTCGAATTTCGTGATAAAGTTAAACGCGTATAGTTCCGAAACCAAATAACATAAAGAGTTGGTTTTAGTTTCATTTAACAGAGAAAGGTAGACATTGAAGATTGCACATTTGCAGTCCTTTTGTTTTAATGGGTTTAATTCATTTTAGCTCTCTCTGCTGCGATACCTTTAGAAGAATAAAGAAATAAAAATTTGTTTCAACGTTGTTTGAAATGAACGCCTATATTATAACTTTAATTTTTCTTTTTTGCATGTCAATAAAAAAAAACGTTTTTATTAACTTTATTTATCTCTAATTTTAATAATCCAGAAAATTTAATTTCATAATTAGAGTGGTAATTTTACATCATGAAGATTTTATTTATCCAAACGTCTCTATAATGCTTTCAAACGTGACTGTATATCAAAGGAGAATAACAAGGCTGGCTTAGAATAACAAGTAAATTATGTTCGAAGTCTTGTTTTTGTTTAAAGAGAAATATATTTCACTGAAAAACAAATGGAGAACAAGTTTTCATTTGCTTGTCTTTCTTTATACTCCAGTACTGCCTAACCAGACAGTGCAGAGATAACGTTAATGAATAAATCACTAACTGTTATCTCTACTGTCAAGTATATTTTCGCAGGATGTACCGAAATTTTATGAATTTGTGCATTCCCTGCATAATAAAATCTCTTTCGGGAAAAAAGACCAAACAAACGGGAAATTCTTGTTCAACAAAAACCAAATGTAATTTAATACATATGGTTTTTGAAATACAATATCAAAGCTTAGTGCATTTTCTTAGTTTCGTAACTCAGACTGGAATAGGTAAAACGTAATAATTTGACTTTAGGTATATGCCTTCTTGACCATTATTTTTTGCATGTATTATTTTTATTATTTTGCATTATTTTTTACATTTTTTACCATGCACAGTATTTTTATTTGAAAATAGGTTGTGTGAATTTGTATAAGTGTGTATAATGAATGCACATATATTTCTAAAAATATATTTTATATACTTTATGCTTTTTATATCTTATTTTGCTATATTTACTATTATTTCGTTTCTAAATTTTCTTTTTATTTTATATTTATAATTTTATGTGTCTAAAATTTTTGTGTGTGAAAGTAGTTTTTGTAATTTAAACAATATTAGAAATATATTGGTATGTAGTAAGTAAAGCAAGGTCTGTGCCTGCCGCGTCGAAATGAATATTAATTAGGACCTTAATTTAGGAATGTTTTTTCGTATAGTCATATAGTTTCATATGGTTTTATATCAGTCCAGTGGTTCGGACAGATATTGAAATTTTTATGTTCATTCTACAAGTTCTTTTTATAATAATTATAAGACAGTGAAATCATTATCTTGATAGACATTTACTCTTATCTACATTGCATTCTCACCATTGACAAAGCATTTTTCTTTTCTTAATTTCTGATGAAATAAATTATTACTCGTAACCATGATAAATGACAATGCAATATTTGCAAATTCGTATACTTGATAATCTTATTTAATAATAATTATATATTTCGTGAATAGCAACTGCAAATATTTATGTTCTTTCTATATATTGAATAATGTATTTTCTTATCATTATGTAGAATCTGTTGGAGAAAACGACAATGACAATGTCTCGTTAAATATTGAAAACCGTATGAATTGTCAAAATTGAAACAAAATTTGTTCCTTATTATAGCAAAATTTAATTTCGTACAAATATACTTAAATATTCATAACGACTCATATATATATGAATCGTCTCTATCCACTATGGAAGTTTCATGTTGATGTATATTGTATTTTCCCAAGAAGTGTATTAGGAATCAAGTCGTTTATATATTGCGTTATGCTCGTTTATTGATGTAGAAAAGATAAATATCACTCATTAGTATTCAGAAAACACTTCATCAAAGAAAGAAATATTTTAAAAGTAAGTCAAACTTTTACTTGTGTTCACAAAGCTGTTTTCTCTTAAGAAATTCAAGATTTAACTTCCGATATTGCATGTAAATTGGAATTTCGAAGTCTACATTTGGATTGATATTTATAAACTTTTAGCTGACGATTTTCGAGTGATTTTTCGGATTAGTGTTCTAGAATAAAATCATTTTAATTGTCAATAATATAAAATAATAACAATTTATAAGATTAATTAATTTTAATTTTTTAAGAAAACCCCCTTTCATAAAGCGATAAGATTTTCGGAAGTTCAATCCGGGATGCTGGAGCAAAAGAGGGAGAAGCACTATAAAACATAACAAAACAATTAAGTGTTAGCTATTTAAAAAATCAAGAAGAGATGAAAAAAGCATAAGTAACATATTTTGCTATTGCTTTCGCTGCTTTTAGGTTATTATTAGGCTGTCATGACCTCTGCTTATTCTTAACAAGCTAACTATTAGAAATATATAAACTAGCTTAACATTTCTTGAATATCAACTATTCATTGATAAGTGAAAAAATAACGATCACGGGCATATCATTCAAAGCTGGAATATCTCTCCAATCAGAAACGAACAGTTGAAACTCAGCAATTCCCATCTAATCCAGGTCGCCTGGTAAGAGCATTGTTAAAGTGGAGAATTAAATTCTTTTATCAAATAATGAAAAATATAAAATCTAGTAGATATTTCTTAACATGAGGTGTTTACTTATAAATAAAATTATTCCCCTGATGGCGCACCTCATATATGGGAGGATGAGAAGCCACCCGACTCAGTATGCCGGTTCTCGCTTCCATTGGGGATACAGTGCTGTTGGTGTTGTCTTGTTAACGGGCCCATCGGTGATGACGGGGCGTTCCTCTTTCGAGAGGGGTTTGCACATGGGCTGCGCTATAGTGAAGGCTATTTTGTGTAGATCACAGTACCCGTATTATTATCTACAGTGACCTATCATTCATGGGGGCTTCTTTGGAAGGATAGAATAGGATATTCGGGTTTATTGGTGCAAAAGCTTAATTTGGCTGTGCTGTGCTAAACATATGATAGCATATAAAATTACGGTCAACATTCAAAAACATTTGCCGATTACTCATTTTGACAAAAATGGTTTAAAAAGGGTTAAAAGGAAGGAATATAAGAAACAAAAATACTTTTAAGAAAGTTTTTTTCGGAGGTTTCTTGGTAGTTATAAGTAAAATTCATGACTATCCGTGACAAGTGATTAAAATTCGGGACAAATCTAGGACAATTCCAGACAATTTTCCCAGAAAAATCCATGTTTCAATTAGAATCTTGGTGAACTTATACTGTACTATGACCAGAAATCCATTGAACAATTTTTATTTACTGTGTCTCTAAAAGCTAAAATAGCCTCCAAAACATTAGGATTGTTTCCCCAAAGAATTTTTCATTTTATTTCATAAAAGGATATAACATATAACAAGTGGTTAAAAATAATTGTATGTTTATGTTTTGAAACAACAAAACGGTCTCCATAGGTATATATGTCCCTCTCACACGCACACGCACGTATAGACACGCATTAACATCTCAAGCAGTCTATGGACACTATTCTAGTCAATTCTAGTCTATTGAAAAACAGAGGGGCGTCACCTAATTATTTAGTACAAAAAATTACCCTGTTAAGGTGTTAAATACTTTTGAAAGGAGAGAATTTCCGTATTTTTCCGATCAGCAGTTAAATCGGAGCTCTCAATGTCAGCGGTAGGGGAAATCAATCTAAGACCGTTAAATTTACAGTTATAAAAGTTAAATACGTGGGGGGAAAACCTGAGGCTTGCGCGATTCATAAGTTAAAGTAAGACTACTTTAGTTGAAGTAGAAGTGGCATTATTTTTAAAATCTAAGTGGAATTAAAAAGAATTTATTGTAAATTCGCGAATAATTTAGTTTATCACATACACATAGCACAATACATTAACACACGTTACCGCTGACTCTGAAATCGGTGATGGACGACAAAATCAACTTTTCTTTCGCTAATTAAATGATTATTGGGGAGTTTTATGAAGATTTCAAACTTACCGAATAAAACTGTTATTTTTCTAATAATTTTTTCTAAAAAATGGCGAACGTCTATAGCTGCCATTTGTCTTTTACATTTCGATTTCGCTGATAGACAAAAGACGGCTATAGACGTCTTGGTAGCTGTGCAGACTAAAACGATAATTTTTTGGGAATAATTTAACAAAAAGAAAAAAAATACTTTTAGAAACCAATATAACTTTATTTTTCGCATTAATTCAGTTAATTTGTATTCATTTAGATTTTTCTGTATTACAAAATTTAAAAAATTGAAAAATAAACACTTATATTAGCGTAACAAAAATTTATAAATAATTTATAGATACAAAATTCAATGTTAAGAAATATTTGAAAGGGAGCGTAAATGATAAATATTTCATCATTCATTCTTGCCAGAACAATGAAGACTCAAAGGAAATAGATTTAACACTGATACACGTTTTAATAATTTATTATAATACTAAGAATGTAGGACGGCAATAGCCGTCATTTGCATCTACAATACAAAGCATTGGACGTCTATAGACGTCATTTACATTAACGTGTTAATAAACATTAAAGGGAAACGAAATGTTCACCGATAATAAGATTTTAGTTAGGTCTATGGGCAAAAATTAATACCAGATAATCCTAATTTTAAAGAAAACACAGTATATTGCTGCGAACTAATCAGATACATTTTTATCTCTCTTTTCTCTCGTGTCTTTCTTTTCCATTGAAATCATTTACATTCATAAAACATTCAGCTGTCAGCTGAGAGGAAAGTTACGAATGTTTCTGCAATTGACGCGGAACTGAGCAAATATTTTCATCAGCTGGACTATTTCCATCCATAACAATCTGGATGCATCAACAAGCTAATTGGTTTGCATCAAGGATAAAAAATTCGTCAGAAAGAAGAAGTTGCGTGATTTCTGTACGTCAAAACAATATTTTTACGTCAAAACAAACGCATTTCAACAAAAGGGATGTGAAATTTAAAGTTTTCTCACCTGGAACAGGGATTTTTAACATTCTTTGCACAGGCCCACTTGTGATTCCATGTATACAAAAAAGACAAGCAAGTGTGCAATATATAAGTGATAAATAAGACAATAAGTGGTAAAATTCTCGACTTTCTCTTATATCACCATAAAAGAGCGACAATTATAATCTGTTACCGATTGTTTTTCCTTATTGACGTGCCATCAAATGTTTTCGATTTATATTAATAAAAATACTATAAATTTATCGAAAATTACTTTTGCGACTGGAAAATTGATACTGATGCTTTCCATTGTATTAATTTTGTGTTTCCGCAGGAATCTTTTATCTGTAATAAACGATTTTCGTGCCATCTAAAACAAAAAAAGCATTATTTATTCAATGATAAGAATTTATATTCTATATGCTTTTTCTGCACTATCATTAAAACGAATATTTAATTATTGCAACGATAATGTGCTTAAAAATTAATTTATTTGATATTTTCTCCGGGTAGAATCGAATTGGTAGGTAAATAAATAAAATAATTAAATTGCATGCAATATTTTCATTCGATCTGATTGGCAACGAGCATGCTAAGCTGATTCTTTGAATGACATTCATTGAATATTATTTCAATATTCAGACATAATATATTGCAATATACAAACATAATGTATTTCAATTTTAGACAATAATAATCGGCGATTTTTATTCGTCTTTCAAGAAATCAGTATCTGATAAATCGCTGCTACATTTCAGTCAAATATTTTTTTGATCCTCTACACTCTTTATAGCAAGATTTACAAATGGAATCCGAATAAATATTCTTTAGATAGTGATAGTACATTTCTCCATTATTTTG
Source organism: Araneus ventricosus (assembly GCA_013235015.1). Taxonomy (NCBI): domain Eukaryota; kingdom Metazoa; phylum Arthropoda; class Arachnida; order Araneae; family Araneidae; genus Araneus; species Araneus ventricosus. The sequence goes on from BGPR01036780.1 coordinate 7,396, forward strand.
GTAGTTATTAAAAATGTCCTCAAACTTTTATTCTTCCTTTTGAGTATTTCGTATATTTTAAAATTCGGTTTGTTTGCGTAAAAAACAATCGTAATTTTTGTATTATTCATTGAATTGCTGTTAAAATGCAATTTTCTATTGAAAGGAACATATATTTTGTCTAATTTAATTTTTCGAATTTTAGTCTAATTAAGTTTTAAGTTTAAAAGAATTCAAAATAAAAATATATTGAATTATACAGTGCAAACAAAATATTTCATACAGAAGAAATTCATTAATAATAAAAATAAAAATAACTTTAAAAAACATGCTTTTATTAGTGTGCACAAAGTAGAAAATAGCTTCTTTTAAATAAAAATATAGAGGAAAAATGTTAAAAACTTTTTATCTTTAATATTATTCACGGTTTAGTCACCAACATATTTCAAAATTTAGCACTATAAATATTTTGGAATTGTGTAATCATGCTTTTTAAATTCCCTACCAGATGGCACCTCGCATATAAAATCAAAATTAAATGGAAATTAATCGCGTAACTGATAATTCAGTTCTGAAAATATGAAATGATTGTTTTGTCATCAGGCCAAAGCAATAGTTAATTAGTCAGCATAAAAATTCAGACCTCTAGTACACAAGGATGGGAGTGACAAAAATCGAATTCAAATTTCCATCTTTCCAAATATGAAAGAAGTCAAGTTAAATACAAGCGTGTAAAATAGAAGATAATTGTCTTGTTACTAATTACTAAAAATATATTTCAGTGCGAATGTATGCGAAAAGCTTTAAAAAGAACTTAGGATTTTTGTTTCGTTACTTAAAATCAATTCGGACTCTCCTGCTTTGCAGCATTTCTGATATAATCAGGAGCCAAGTTCAATAGCAAAATAATCCCCAAACGCCTCTTATAGAGCACTTAAAATTATGATTCATTTTTATGAATCATGCTTAATTATAGAGCAACCTTTTTCACATTTTTGGAAACTTAATAGGTTCTGGGAAAGGTGAATGTCTTGGTCTTAAGTTTTATAAAACGAGCGAACGAATCTTATCTCAATACTACTCCAGTGCTAAGTACTCTGTCAGCATTGAACACACGATATCTGCTTAAACGTAAACATAATTGAGGGATGTGTAGAAAATTCAATAAACATTTATAAAGCGGGAGGCTCGATGGTGCTGAGAGAATTGCTGATAGTCCGGAACTACCATCCGCGATTAGGAGAAGAGTGATCATTATCTTACTCGTAGGTTCTGCATTCAGATACTTTATTTTCAACATAATAATCAGGCCGGATTATTAACTACGAGAAGTATGCAACTGCCTAGGGACCCCGCATTTTTGCAGGCCTCGAGATTCTTCATTTGTGGTATTTTCAGAATAATTTAATTTTATCATTTCGTTTTATTTATAAGGGAAGCGTACTCGAATTTATTGGAATTAAAATCAAGTCAAATTTCAGAACATTATTCTTAGGAATTTTTTCATGTTTTCAAATTAGTTTGGAATTCAATGCAGTCCACTTTTCTTTGTTGATTGACTGACTGACTAGTCAGCAGTCTGGCAAACTTTGTATTAGAGTATTTAGTTTGTGTTAAAAAATTGAGATATTTTACGAATTTACTTAAAATTACTTTTAAATTAATTTTTTTTGTACTCGCGATACTGATAACAATTCTCTTCAAGACGATCGGCAATTAAATGTTTTGTTGTTTCAGTTTTCCATAATATTTGTTGCCTAAAAACTGATTATTTATAAATTAAATTAAAATCAATAAAAAATATCTTGTTTTATTTATTTATTTAAAGAAAAACACACTACAGAGAAAACTCCATTTACAGAGTGCTATAAACACATAAAGAACAAAAGCCACAACGAGTAAATAAAAAAAAATGGACTAGAAAACAAAAAGTTGAACACAGAGAATACACAGAATCATAAAACTTTTGCAAATATATATATAATTAAAAACGAAAGCACAAAATCACAAAAGCATTAAAACACACTATGATACTAAAAGTCGTATTTTTTTAAAAAAAATTAAAAGACCATTTCCAAAAGGCAAGGATTAAAAAGTCAAAACAAGCAAGCACTGAGTCTTCTAAGAACACACCAGGAGTTTAAAAGTTTAAAAACATAAATACATACTTGAGATAAAAATAAATTGCAACACTTAAGATAAAAATAAATTCAAACATGGCGCCAAAAACAAAGTACAAAAATCAAAACCTATGAAAAAACATTAAAAAAATGGTCGATTACATAAGAACACGGAAAATCAAAACGCATAAAAATCTAAAATGTTGTAAAAAGGCAAAATAAAACACATCATGTATTTAAAAGATGCAAACATTTCGAAGTTAAGGAGGGAAAGGGGGTCCCCGAAATTTGCGTTGCCTAAAAGCCCCTATACGACTTTACCCGGTCCTGATGATAATGCATATTGGTTGCCTTTCTATCTGTAAATTGTGAACATGCGGCATGCATGATGTGAAAATCGTTCACATCATTCATGTCCCAACAGTTCACCTCGCACACCGTTAGACCTAGACCTACCAAATTTGGCTCTTATTTACTTCTTGGATAGTAGGTTCTCGCTATGAAAGGGGTTTTCAAAATTTTAATTAGATTTCTAATCAATTAATAATTAATCGACGTGTTAAAGTTTTTCTTCACTACGTTTGGAGCATACTGACTCAAAAACCATTTTTGCACCACTTTAAAATTCTAAACATTAACTTTTCAACGATACAAAATTTATTTCCGTGCGATTTTCCCCGGAATAAAATTTTAATTAATTTTCCGTAATGAATTTTAAACACAAATTTGTAAGAATGCTTCTCCTTTGTTTAACCGCGTGCAACAGAATAATCATCGTGAATATTTTACTAGCTATCGTGCGACTAAGCAGATATTGCAGTTTAGTGCCATTTAATGCATTAACATTTTTCAAAGTAGTGGATGATTTTTAACACAGTAATGATTTTCGGCTGGCTGTCTTTCTGTCAGTTGCATGACGTGAAAATCGTTCTGCACAGAATGCTAAACTGATGTATCAAGCCTAAAGCATTCTCATGCCATTAGAGATTAGAATCTCTTTACTTTTCTTTTAATATCTCATTCACGTACTTTGTACAGAGAAAGTATTGCAATCGTCAATAAATAAATAAATAAATTTTATTATCAAAAAGATCTAGAGATTTTGATCGATTTCTATGTTTTATACCTCCATGAGAGCGAATTTTTTTTGCTTTCAAAATTATATCTGTCTGTCTGCGTATATTTAACACAAAAACTCAAAACCGCATTGGGTTAATTGAATGAAATTTCGCTTTTACAACATTGTAAATCTGAATCAAATTTTATTGAATTAAAATTTGATTTAATTTTTAACAGTTTTAATAAAAAAAAACTGTAATTAATTTTTGAAAAATACAGTAATAATTACTTTAACTAAACATTTTTAATAAATATAGAAATAATAACTTTAATTAAAATTCTTAATAAAGATGGTGAATTATATTTTAATAATTATGTAATTTTCATACTTTTTTTGAATACTACATTTGTATAATAAAACAAAATAAACAGTACGATTCACATTCAACTTATTCGAAGTTTTTTAAGAAATTTTTTTATTGAACACATCATACATGAGTAAATTCCTTAAAATTACCAAGGGCCATAAAATGTATTCACTAACAATCACTAGCAAAAACAATTCAGAAATAAAAATATTTCTTATCGATTAGTTCTGACTTCGGTTTAGCCGAAATAAATACTAATTATAGCCATAATTATAACATAAAGTTAATAATTAGCATTATCATAAAAGTTCGTCTTTCCTGCGTATTCGAATTAGCCATGTTCGATTGCATTTATGTTATCTTGAACAAAGACACCAATTTCGTGATGAATTTGAACTTCTGATTTATTAATTACCATTGCAAATTTTATTAAAACAGGAAATTGAGAGAACCGCTTTAAAAATATACTATAACTATTTCAGTTGTAGTCTGTGAAAATATAATATATTATATAATCCTTAAACGAAATTGCATCATACCAATCCTTTGGGCTTTGGAAAGAGCCGTGAGAAATCCAGGATGAAGGGTAAAATTACTAAAACTAGTTTTCACAATTCTACGAATTGTTGTTCCCTTTTTTAGCGCAGTAACTAAAGGAACTTCATTCCCCTTTCCTTGTAATCCACGTTTTGTTGCCTACAAAGACTAAATGAAACCCATACTTAAGTCGCCCCTTTAGTTCACAGAAACCCTTTTTCGGAAAGCATCAAAGGATGAAAACGGAAGTAGAGGTTTCTTCAATTCATTAATCATTTCTTTTTATTTAAACAATGCTCTTGCACCTTATGGTTTAAGAATTTTGCGTTGTATTTACTGAGCGAAACAAAATTCAGGTTTATTACTGAGCATATCCCACCACGTGAATGAAACAGAAAACTAAAAATTATCCAGAAATGCTAATTTCATGTTATTTGGATGTAAAAAAGACCTCGAAAGCAAATTCTAAGAAATTTTACGATTAGGTTGGTTCCAGACGCATTTTTCTACTCAATTTCCTATTTTGTCTACTTCTGTACCTTACTTACCCCATTTAAATGGTAATTTTGAAATTTACATATTCATAATTTCTGACAAAAGAATTTCTAATTTTTTTCCTGTATTTGCGAAGATTTATTAAAAATTACAGTGCAGCTGAATTTTGTTTGTATTTACAATAATAATTGTAAATATGAACAAAATTCGGTTAAATACTTTTTGTACTAACTATGCCATCGTAAACTCACTTAATACCCAATGGCATATTTTTCCTACATTCACTTATTGGATGAACTATTATTTCTGTTCTAAGGTTTCCACTTTAATATTTTTGATACAAACTTACAACATTTTATGTCACTAATAAAGGCGTGCTTTTTTCAAATTGATTTTATATTTGTCATTTAAATACCCATTTTTCAGATTGTATTCCTTAAACTTAACCCTCTTCAAATGATAGGAATAATTGAATAAATTTATTCTCGACTGTGGATGCAATCAAACTCTATGGTACAATTTTGATTTTATGATTGCATAAGCATTTTGAATGCAATGGATGGAATTTTTAAGAAGATTTGTTTTAATTAAAAGAAGATTAATTGATTGAATTAATTGAATTTGATTTAATTTAAAGAAGATTTGTCCAAAGAATATTTTAAGAAAATAATTTAAAGATTTTTAAATGTATTTCTCACATATTTCAATAAATTCAAGAGATGATGGAAGTTTTTTAAATGTTGTACTTTTAAACATTGAGACACTTTTCTGATTTAGAGAAAAATTAATTGAACTGTACTTTGAATAAAAATAATATTTGAATTAAAAATCTGTAAAACATTTGACAAAATGGTCTAATTTTTGAATATTACTTAAAATGGGCATGGTACTTACTCATTTTCGTGATTCTGGCACATACCTAAAAGAGAAACACATGCATTCAAATAATATTTTGTATTTAAAAATTCTTTTATTGCCAGTACTAATAAAAATAATGACGATGTAACTAAAATAAAGTTTAAGCAAATTTAACATTGCATTTGTAATCAGTGATTGAACTGCTTATTGAAGCTCTGCAATACACAGTTGCTTTGCAAAACACATTGTTTAAAAATTTAAGTTGGATTACTTTAAAAGAAAATTTAAATTAAAAGAAAAATTCTCTTTTAAGCCAACTTAACCTAACTCGGGAGACAGGTACTGGAAACTCAAGTGTAGTATTTATCTGCTCAACATGCTTTTGTAATAGGCAAAATATTATAATCATACTGATGCGTGATTTTTGGGTAGCATCGCGTGCTATTTTATATCATGTAGTCTGCTGTGTTATTTGTATTCAGTGTTTAATTTCTATATAAATTGGCTGTTATTAAGTTTTGACCGACTTTCTGAAATTTTTCTATTTTTATATCTATTTTTCTAAAATTTAACTAGAGTTTTTCTAATTTTTTAAAGAAAATTATTATTTCATATTATTATTTTATTATTATTATTATTTTATCATTATGTTTTTATTTTTATATTTATTTAATTATTTATTTGAATGTTTACTGTGCACGGGTTTACATAATTATTAACTAAATCTTTTTTTTTTTTTTGGGGGGGGGGGGGGTTGAACATACGAAAGTTTCTCACAGGTTTACTGGTTCATATATATATCCAAAAATAACAACGAGGCTTAGTAACAGAAATAAAACTGCGCATATTTTATACAAACTTGTTTTCATAGTTGCTAAGCCATCTACTAAATTTCAACCCACGTTTCTGACAATATTATGATAGTTATGTCATACATGTGCTCCTAGAATATTTCTGGTTGATATTTTTTATTATGCGACGACAACAAATCTTGTGATAATAATATGTGGAGAAGACATTAAGATACATTTATATTCATATTTGTTCCAAGGACATAACTGGCTGTGAGAGATGTGTAGCATATGTATCTTACTTCTCAGACGTCTAAATAAAGATATTTAAAAATTAGTATGCCATAATACTAGAAAGCAGAGTCAGGAAGAGAACCTTGTATGCATACAAGAGCAGATATTATCAAGGTCTAAGTTTACATTTTATTATCAAGTTTAAGATGTAGAGAAATATTGCTTCTAATTTCAAACACATTCTGTTCCGGAATACAAGGTGATTCAGATGAATGCGGTGATTTTAAAGATGACTTCAAAAGGTAGTTGTTGTATTTATTTGCGAGATCCATATTTCAAGAGGTAATATTTTAAAATTCTGAATGCAAGCATCACCAGATGTTCCATGTTAGCTCTTTTTGTTACACATCATACACCAAGGTTGTAACGCATTTCGTACAAAATCTTTTGTGGTATGCATCTGTCGATACTGGTATTAATAACCTACATAGACAATAATTAATTATCTGCAGACTGTACTGGATGTTTCAATATTTTACATCTTTAAGAATGCATCTTTCAAATAAACATAGCAATACCTGTTACAGAAGAAATCTTTGAAATCAGCGCATTCGTTTTGAGACACTTTGTATTTAATGCAACATTAAGAGCTTCACATTTTATTATTAACAGCATTGTGAATAACTGATTTTTTTTAGATCAGGGTTGCTTAGTGACAGAGTTTAGACTTCGAGATAAGGAATTGCAAATTCGAGCCCCGACTTTTGCAAACATCCGCAGTCTGATTCACCATAAATCCGTCGGTGTCAAAATTCTTTACTAATTTAGAATAGAAATTTGAAGAGGATGTTTTGGCTCAGATCTCGTCCTTGTCGTCTGACCACGTTTGAATTTGTTTATGAGCCCGCAAGGAAATAAAATCGTAAAAAAGAGAACCAAATATCTTTTCACGATTATTACCGCAAGTTTTTCAAACTGTGCTGAACTTGAAATGGAGCAGATTTGGTTGCTAGAAAAAACTGCTATTATGTATAAATATTATGAGACCCAAAGGAATCTGACTACATAGTAAGTCAGAATTTAAAATGATAGTATTGTTAGGATTGAGACTCGGATCACGATGTCGTCATTAGGTTGAATGGAAGTTGCGTAGTTTCTTCAGTGATTCCAATTAATGAAGTTATTTATTTAAAACAACTATTTTTTAAAATATAAAATCATTTAAAAGACATAACTAAAATCTGCCTTCACGCCGTACATAGCTGAGCGTGGAGTTTATGTCAAATGGAGGGTGCTATTACTGCGAGTGAGAGCGATGCAATGAATGACTGAGCCTTTTTATGATGTTCAGATATAAGATGACGCCTCCTAAGTGACGTCACACTCAGCACAGCGCAGCTTGAAGTTAACAAATCAGCTCTGCATTTTAGAATAAGAATTAGATTCACCACAGAATAATAGATTGAACAAATCAAGTTAAGATAAAAAAATGAAATAAATTTAAGAACTATTTCGTTTTCTAAGATATTAATAATTAAAGATTTGTTAAAATAAGATTTTTCA
>BGPR01036781.1:0-15397 GCA_013235015.1 Araneus ventricosus
TCTAGACCTTTGGGTATTTTGGCTCAAGATGTTTAAAAGAATGGGCAACAGTACAGAAGCAAGACTGATTTAAAAATTGTTGATCCACACACCTTTGAAGCCCTGCCTGGTTCTATGAACCAACAATCAATGCAAACAATAGAAAAAAGAGTTTCCCCACATCACTTGCTAAAGATTAAATCATATTGACACTATACTTTTTCGAACTTCAACTGCATGGTAATTTTTCTAATTTATATAATGTAATTAAATTTAAATGTATTTTTGCTTTGTCTTCCTTATATTATGAAGTATCCTTTCATTTCATAAAAATATGCATTTCCTAAAAGTACGATATATATTTCTAGTCTTATGTCATCTAATGACTTTATACTTTTTTCCATTTGGTGTATTAGGAAGGAGAACAGAGTCAAGTTTTTTTAGCTTTTTCAATTTCTTGTTTTGTACAACATTTTTGTCAATCTTTTTTCTTTTCTTTTCATTCTGATTCTATTCTGTTCCATTCTAATTTTTCCAAACCTGCAATTCTACAATGCACTAGTGACATTACTAGATTCACAGCTCCATTGCTATAGTTGTCATTTAATTAAGTCAATATTTTAATTGTTTATTTAATTTTGAATTAATTTAATAGCTAGATTTAGTTCAATGTTTTACTAGACTAATTTAATTTATCAACTAAAATTTTATTAATAATAAGGTGACCAACTTTCTTCCAATGAAAAGGATACAAATAATTTGAACACAAAAAATATTGTAAATTAAAGAAAGATTTATTCATTGCAATAATAATACAGAATGCACTACAATATGATAAATACATAATAAAAACATTTGTAACAATTTATTGTACAGACAGAACATACATGTGGAGGACTGTTGGTCACATTATTAATAACAATTGCATTTTATAGTTGCCATAATATTTAATTATTAATATTAGTTTCATTGACAATTTTTGATAATTAAGACACTTTCAATACACTAATTTTAAATTAATATCTGAATTTTGTGTACCTATAAATTATCGAAAGAATTTAAGCACTCTTTGGATATAGGGTCAAGTATCCTATGTTTAGGGATACTTGACCCTACTTGATTTCATAAAATATATTTATTTTATGATTAAATGACATATCAATTAATCATAAGTGGATTTCTCATTTTTGAGAACATATTTTATCATGCTAATAATCAAAATATTCAAGAAGAAATATAAGAAAAGCTAAAACTAGGGTCAAGTATCTCTAGTTTTCCCTATATTGAAAAACTTGCCTGCTTTCGCTGGAACAAGTTAAATTGAAAATTTTTGCATATTAAGTAACCACTCGGAGAGATGAATTTCAAACTCGGAATTATCTTGTGTTGTAAAGAAAAGAATTTCAACCCACAACTTGCAGATGGTGTCTTTTTCTCCCCATCATTTCTATTTTGTTTAAAGCTTGTAGTATTAATTCCTGTACCTTCATGGATGGTTTAGAAGATTAGAACAGCAAATACTGGGAAAATGGGGTGGTTCATTTTTTTACTGGGAGTTTGTATTCAGATTTATCCCATGCTTGCGCTAGCATTTCAGTTTTATTTAATATTATTGCTATAATAGAAATGTGAACTATATTTAAAATATTGCTTTTTTTTTGTAATTTACATATTTTTTGCAGAAAAAGTAATTATTTTATGTTTAATATTGAATGGAATGGGTAAAAAGGCATGAATGCAGGAAAAATGGAAACAAGTTAGATTTTCTTTTATTCTTGTTCAAAATTGCATTTTATCTGAAATAAAACTTATATTTATATATTAAGGACAACTTTTTTTCTATTTGTTTCAAGAGCCAATAAAATTGGAGTAATTGCCTGTTTGTTGTCAAAATGATTCTGTGTGTGTCTAAATGTTCCAAAAAATGTGTGTGAGGATTGTATGTCAATTTTATGTTTTGTGTCCATTTATAGGATGATGATGGCCAAGTGCATGAAAGTGTTGTAGAAAAAGTTGTTGAAAAGTGTCCAAAGAAAGAAAAAGGTATCGAGGAACTTGTGTTCAATTGTTCTAAATGTGATAAAAGTTTTCGTGTGCAGTCATTATTACAATTTCACATTAAAATGCATACTGCAGAAAATCCTTCCTCTAAGGCTTCAGAGTATCACTGCCTGAATTCCAGTTCAAGTAGTGAAGATGAGAGCAGTTCTCCTGAGAAGCCGTCAAATTTAAATCAACGGTATGAAATTTGTCTACTCTATGATTCTGCAATAGTGAACAGAAGGTTATTTGGTATATTAAGGTATTTTGTTTGATTGATAGTGTTATTATTTCCTCTAAGTACATAATGGTTTTTCATAACCAGAAATAGGATTTAAAAGGGCCATTTTTTTTGTAGTGTTAATTTGAAGGTGGAAATTCATTTAGCTTATTGGATGACATAAATTTTTCTCAATTAATTATCAAGTCAAGACACTTTGTTTAGGCTTGAGATAAGAAACTGGAACATCTAGATTTTTGTTTCATCGAAAAATTTGGCGAGAACTCATTCCAACCTTAAAAATTGATGAATTTGTTGGGAAGTATTCTTCCCACGGCCTTAGAAAGGGTTATTAGGATGTTGGCTTACCCTTAAAACTGTATCTTTAAGCCATCAAATTGAATATTATCAGAAAGAAATAAACAACTACTAATTTCTAATGTGAAAATCAAAATCGCAGTAGTTTTACTTAATAAAAATATCCTCCTTTGGATTAGCTTCTGAAGTTTTGTTATATTTTATTAATTTAATAGGTTTGTTTGTATTTGAGGCTTAAAAATTAAATGTCTCTCAACACTATGAAACAATATTGTGGTTATTATCATTTTTAATTGATTAATTTCTTCCATGTCCATTTTCTTTATTCTCTTTAGAATTCAGGGAAAAAAAGTGTTCATTTTAGGAATGTCAAATAGTAATTTTCTGTTTCATGTTCTGTGCATAAAATTGGCATATCTACTGCTCATTTCCCACAGTAATTCATTATTGAATGTGTTCATCATTATACAAAGTTTTTGAAATTTTTTTTTTCAAAAATACCTGTGTTTCTTTTTCTAGTGAAATTGTTTTTACTTAAATTAGCATCATTTGTTAATTGTCTGAAAAAAAGGAAACTTAATGCTTTTTTTTCATGTGTTTAGAAAAATAAAAGTACAATTGGGAGAAGTTAAAAGTAATTTTGTACACTTAGAAAGAAACTGAATTTCCAATACTAAACTCTTGTTTTCACAGTTATTTAGTATTTGTATCACAAATTTATGTCGCTCTATTTCTTGCAATAGTTTGCAAGTTTTAAATTGAAGGATGCAATAATAAAGTATGTTCTTGAACTTCTGTTTTTACCTTTCTGTCTACAAAGTGCCATATATTTCAGAAAACTTTTTTTTTTTTGTAATATTTTCACATTAGTTTCACTTAAACGGGATTAGGAAGCACCATGATAGCATGTTGAAATTGTTCTATGTCGGTTTCAGTTTGTCAGTCATGATAAAATACATCTGGCATGTAATAAGGTTGCATATAATACTGATGGAAAACAATTTTTTTTTTCCTTTGTAGGTATGGATATTTTAAGAACTATTTCAGCCTCATGATAGTTTTTTTAAATGCAATATTGAAACTAAAAATGATACACATCTTTGCATCACAATGAATTTGCTGCTAAACTTAGTATTCTTAAAAAATGTAGTAGAATTGTGTTTTTAAGCAATAACTGCACAACTTGCATAATTGTCTAATTAAAATTAAAGCATTTCTTTTTGCGTAATTGTTTCAGTTCAATTTAGACATTAATTATAGATATTGCAAAATATTTATAAAAATTATTTATTCAAACTGTGCAATCAAATTATTTAATAGCATACTGTTATATCTTGGTTATTGTATTTACATAATGTTGAAAAATATGTTTGCGATGTAGAAAGCTAGTCATTTTTTTACAACCAGTATGTTGGATTAGGTACAATTAGAATCTGTGTTTCTATTTTTTTTTTTTTTTTTGTCTGATATATCTATGTTTTCAATTTAAATTTTACAAATATATGTTATTTAGATATTTTTGTTAAAAGTAATATGCAACTTATTTTTGTCCTTTTTTCATATTATATGAATAGTTTTTGCAAATTCTTTTTGTGCATTTTATTATGACATAAGACTCGGCTTCATATTTTTAAATACCAATTTTCTTATCCCTTTGAGGACGACTGTCACACTGGTGTGCCAACTATTCATAGTGTTAAGCATGCGGCTGTCCTCTAAGGGTTAATGTACATATGATAGAATTAAAAATATGCTATTGCATTTAATTATGTATTTTTAATGAAACTTGCAACTTTCTAACTGCTACAAGACTTTCTACTATTTATCTATTTTCTTAATTGCTACTAGACCTACTACTATTTTATAGACTTAACTGCTTTTACTAGACTTCTATAATTTACTTAAGTAGAATAAGTTGATTAATTTAATGAATTCATTTAAATAGAAAATTTAAATTTTATCTGGTAAAAAATTTTATCTTCTTTTGAATAATAATTTTAATAAGGTGATATGAACTAGCTTTTGGACGTTAATACTGACAATATTGTATAAAGAAATAATATTTTTTCACGCAGATACAATTTTTTCAGTCTCATTCTCCCTCACTTTTGTTATTAAATTAGTTTTAAAGGTTTCAGCTAAAATGTTCTCATCTAATTTTAAAATGAAAATGGAGTTGTAGAAATAAAGCTTGAAAATGCGAATCGGATTTAGATTATACTTGGAAATAGTAGCTTAATTATTTGAATGTCTTCGAGCTCTGTGTGAATATATTCAGGAAATGAATTTTGGCCTTTATTTGGTAAATACTAATTTGATTGAGTTCCCCTTTCCTTCCCCAGTGCTTTGGAAAAATTGTTTCATATATTTCAGAAATTTTTGTGGTGAAAACATGTCATTTGGGATTACTCAGTCGTAATGACAGAAAAAAAGATAGCATTTTTTAAAAGTTAAAATTATTCCAATTAATTTAATAATTTCTTTCTTTCTTGGCTGGAAAAAAATAACAAATGACATTATTCATTACCTCAGAATGACAGGTTAACATTTTGATTAACTTGTCAAAACCAATATGTACATTTTCTAGTCATTAAAATCTATATACTGAATATTTGATAATTGATTTATCTCTATCTTCTAGAAAAGTAGATATTTGTATATCCCAAGGTGCCTTAGTTTCTCAGAAGGACTTGGGATTAAATGATGAATTCAGTATATTGAACCTGAAACTTTCCAAAGCTGATGGCAAAAGTTTGAGAAAAGTTAGAGGCATCTAAATTTTCTATCAAATGCGAAACTTTTGCATCCGGAGATTCCACTGCACATTAAGAAGTCTCGAGTTTAAATGGTTAGAAAAGATTTCTGGTTGATGTTCAAATTAAACATTACCCAGGTGGCAGGGAGCATTCATGTTCAGTTAAATGTCATAATAGTTTAAACATGAAGCATTCTTCTAATGAAAAAAGTTTTAGGAAATCTAAGGCTAAGCCTTCCTCTAATTGTGACAATTTTGCATCAAGAGATGCAGCAGTCTCAAGCTTGTGTGGTGAGGGGCGATTTCTCCGAATTGAACCATGCCCAGATAATCCTGATTTGCCCATGATGTTTAACTTTGAAAGTTTGATATCTGAAAAGAGTCCTAGTAGTATGAAGGACGAGCATTCATATATAGATAAAAAAAAAAGTTTTGGAGAATATGAGTCATCTAAATCTTCTGCAAATTGTGAGAACTTATCAGAATATGCAACATTCTCACAAAAGGTTTCAAACTCGAGTGATGAGGAGGGATTTTTGTCCAATGAACAAATTGAACATTGTCTAGATTTATCCATAAGATATGATTTGGTTTCTGAAAAGAATCTTAATACTTTGAAGGAAAAGCATTTATTTGCAAAGGAAAAAAAGGCTTGGGAAATATAAGGTTTCCAAGTTGATCTATAATCGTAAAAACTTTGCATCAGATGATGCTGTCCCTGATCAAAATTTCTCGAACTCAAGAGGTAAAGTGGGATATCTGGAGGGACGAATTGAACCTTGTCCAAAATATGTAAAATTTTCTATGTTATTTGACTGGAAAAATTTAGATTGTTTAACTGATTATAACACGATAAATGAAAGCCAAAGTTCTGATGATGAAAAGCATTTAAGCCAAGTTAATGAGGCATCAAAGCCTTCATGCAATAATTAAAAAAAATTACATTAGATCAGTATAGCAATCTGTGATGAAATTCTTAATTCAAATGATCAAGGGTAATTACTGATTAATGACCAGATTGAGCAATCCAAATATTCTGGTAAAAGTTCTGATATGTTGAAGTTTTTCCATAAATTAGATTGTATTGGACTAGTTGAAGTATTAGTAAATACTAGTGGTAATTAGACAGATGGAAAATGCCTTTATATCTTATCTATCTTGTTTTATCAATGTAATTTTGATTTAACCTCTATCAAATTAAAGGAAATTGAATTTATATACATATTGAATAGTGAATGTAATTGGAATTAAAGACAGGATCGATTTTTTTCATTACATTTTAACCTAATTAATCAGTTGAGGAAATTGTTAAAAGCTTTATTAATTTTAACTATGTGTTTATTTACCACATAGAAGTTTTAGTACAAGCATTTTAATAGAGTTTAACCATCTGTAAACTGTCATTATGATGGAAAGTAAATATTTTCAAAATTTAGATGCAACTACAAACAATTCAATCATATGATTGCTTTTTATGGTGTTGCCTTGGTTATGTAACTACTGTGATATTTTTCATTGGTTTGTTCAAAGGATTAGTTAAAGCAGCAGTTTTCAACCTTTTTGGTTGTGTGTACCACCTATTGTGTAAAAATTAGTTTGAAGCTTTCTAACTAAATATACAAGTAAAAAAACACAAAGATATATATTATATGCACGTATATGTCAGTACTTAGTAAAGCTTACTGCAAAAGGATTAAAAATATATTGTTTCATAAAGTAAAAAGCAATTGATGATTCTTTAAGTTCCCCTGACTTCAACTCTTGACAAGAGTTCTGCGATCTACTAATATGCTATCCAATGCCCATAGGTTGGGCAGCGCTAAATTAAACAATTATATTTCTCCTATAAAAATAAATATTCTATATCTTGTCATTGGTCTCACTATAAATTATACTGCCCTCCCATTAGATTAATTTTTATTTCATTTCATCAGATTAGGAATGCTTTTGCAATTTAAATTGGTCCTGGAAACAATCCTGGGACTAAAAAATACTATTTTCATAGACCTTGCCATTTCTAACTTTTAACCTTTTTGTTGCAGCATCAGACGGGGGGTTATAAAGAAGCACCAAATTACTGGTCATTACTAGCCTTAAAAAAAAATCGGAGCTTTCTGGAAAACTTGAGAGGAACTGATAGACATAATTTTAAATATGGAGGGAATTGAAGATTTGGAAATGTCTGTATGATTATTACCTCAGTTAACACTGAAAATTACAAGCTGTTTATTCCTTCTACTGGGGATATTTTTTTAGTAACTATTTATATGAAGTACTATAATATTAAAATATAATGCAGTATTATGATTTAATTTTATGAGCTGAACCCAATTTCCTGCTGAAATAGCAGAATGCAGCTGAAAAATAGACAAATTTCTGACCCATGTAAATTGCAGGATAAATGAGGATTTAAATAACCAACAAAACTTGCATACATGATTTTTCTTCATCCTTCGAGGCTGTTGTGGACATTACTTGAGCTGTTAAGTTACTGGTTCAACCAAATTCTTTTGCTGGTTAAAAAACCAGCAAATTAAGCAAAAAAAAAAATTTAGATTTTTAATTAAGAGTTGCAAGAAAATTATTAGACTTGAAATTATGGTACTGTCTCATTACCAAGTTTGCAATACTTTTGTCAACCAATAGGTTTTAACTGCAATAAATCTAATAGAGTAAAACCTTGGGAATCCAAATCAATTGGGCTCTTTTTTGTTTGGATTCCGGGAAATTCGGATTATCCGGAAAATTCAGTAAAATACTCTTGATATACCAAATGCAGTAGAGTATTGACTTTGGATACTCTGTGAAAGAGTAAGGAAAGAGCTAACTGCAATTTGCATCATCAAGCAAGTTTAGTTCCTTACATGAAAAGAAGATAACTGATTTTGTTTCTACTAATTAAGATGCTGAAATCATTCTAAATACCAATTCAAATGTTTCTTTTAAGTTAGGAATATACATTAGCTTTGTTTCCGATTCCTAATTGTTGTTTTCTTTCATTTTTTAATAAAAAAATCTCAGAAAATTAAAAAAAAAGATATTCAGATTCCTGAGGTTCTACTGTACTAGATTTGGCAAGTTATCTCTTGAAAAAAAATTTGGTGGTTTGGTGGCAGATGTAGCTTATGAATTATTATTTTCTTTTTTAGTGTAAGGAAAGAAAAGGAAAATACAAAAATCAGTTCTAAGGTATCATCTATCAAGAAAAGTCGTCTTGAAAAATACAAGAAGCGCAAAAGCAAGGAAGCTTCAAAATGCTCTCTTTGATAATTGTCCACTGAAATAATTTCTAGTAATGTCAAATGCTTGTGTCGTGAAAGAATGAATGGTGTTATGTGTGGTGGAAATATTCTGTATTTTGTGCAAACTTTGTCATGCCATCAGCACCTACATTTCTTGGGAAGAATTCACTGCATAAAAATCTTAAATGTTGTATTGTTGCTTTAATATTTTATGTATATGTGTGTGAAATTTTTATGTATTATGTGTGTTTTTGAGTTTTTTGAAGAATAAATATTTTATATGAAGAAGCAAAATTCTTAAATTTAAATAAATTACTTAAGATATAAATCAATTTATGATATTGTTTATGCTCGTGGTTAACATATATGTTTCTGAAAGTTTATTTTTCTTGTTTAGATTTTTTAAAAGATTTTTTTTAATTTAAAAATTTATTTAATACATTGAAATATTTTGAACTTTCCTTCTATATATTTTGCTAAATGATAATATTTATTCTTAATATGATTTTTATTGGGAACATTTTAGTGTAACGAAATATAGATTAAAACTATTTTATTGGATCTTATATTTGATACCATTGTATGGAAATTCATGCTACTTCTGATGTATTAACAGTTCTGCATAGAGTGTTTGAATTACCTTACAACTTTATTTACTCTGTAAATGTGATTTTAAATTAGTTTGACCATTTAAAAATTTTATCTTGATGTCTTCAACTTATAATTTGTTACTCGCCATATTCCATTATGTATAGATTTGTCTACTTCACATTAATTTCTTTCCATGTTCCGAAAATAAACGAAGTTTCATTTTTTAATTTGTGCATTCATTGTGTTTTTACGCACTTTATTTAACTCGTTTCATGTTTGTAAAGATGGGATTGTTATGCATTTTGATGACAATAACTATTTTAATATTTTCAGAACTTGAATATCAGCTGATCGATTAATTTAATTAAATTTTGATTCCATATCAATGGTGCCACTTCAGAATCAATTTGAGAAAAAACTTGTGCATGAAAGATTCTATAATTGTTAATGACCAAGCGAAGCGAGGCCTTTTTTCAACTTAACTTTTTGACATTTCTTCTGTTTGTCAGGAAATTTTTTTGCTATGCAGTCATGCCTAAACGTGTTGTTCAATATTCTTCGAATTTGGCATAAATAGTCCTTGAAGTCTTGTAGTTTTTAATATATATACACGTTTTTATTTTTTGATTCCATTTCAAGAGGTGGTCATTTTAATGGTTCCGATTTTTGGTGCCATTAACACAATTGAGTCATTTTTGTAATGGGAAGTTTGTCACCATTAAAACATTTGAATCATTTTGGTACTGGCAAGGTATTTAATTATTTTATTAACTGAGAAAATAACACTTCAGATATAAGTATTTTTCAGAAAAAAGCATTATTCAGAGATTAATTATAGTGTGATATAGGACAGAATGTAGAACATTACTAAATACTGATATCCTAGATCTTATGCAGAATGGAAAATGTTGTTCAGTCTCCTTAAACAAAAACACAACTTGTGTTTTGGAGTCAAAAATTCCTCCTGAAAACCCTATTGTTAAAGATTTTATGGATTATTTGTCAAATAGCTAGAGAGAAATTACCAAATTTTCTTGAATTCCATGAACCAAATGGTTCTTTCTAGCAGTTAATCTCCAACACTTGTTAATACGATATGTAGTTAGAAATTAACTGGACAGTTTTTGTCACTGAGGAACAACTAGCAAGTCGAGGACAAACGGCTCATGGCTTTGTCATTTATATAATACTTCACTCTCTACCATCTGTTCAAGTTTCTACCTTGCATATTGCTTCTTTTGGCTGTAACCAAGATTAGAAGTTATTTGTTCATGTACACCGCGTCCGAAAAAGTGCTTATTGCTCGTATGAAGCAGCATTTTAACATTCCTCTTTAAATTTGGAAAATCTTCAACAAAATTTATCTATGTACACTTTTAGCAACATTGAATAAGTGTTTGTCCTCTACACTAGTTTTTGACTGGTTTAACCCTTTCAGATTCATTGGTTTTGCAAGTGTAACCACATATTGAGCATTTTTTTTTTTTTTTACTGTGCATAGGCGAAACGTAATTTTTCTTTCATAATGTAAGAGCCAGATATATAGGTCAACTTATATAACAATTCCAGTTCAATACCGTTAGTATTAACAAAGATATTGGCATTGCAAAAGTTGAATTGCTTTCGATCTCTAAAAGAAACAAACTGATGAGGTTTCTTGTATATATTGATATTTTTTAAAATTGAATCTTCGAAAGTAATATTGAATTTTATCAAGGTTGAATATCCTGAATACTCTTGTATACTTGTAATTTAAATAATGTATTTAATTTATATTTCGATGATAACTTATTTGGAAGAAAAATAGCCCATTAAGGTTCATTTGTTTCACTGAGAAACCACAAATTTCTTGAATTCTAAATTTTTTTCTTTTACATATTTATGATCAGCTACATGTCTAATACTCATTTTTGAAATAAATTTAGTAATTTTCAAAACGAAATATGTAATGAACTTGAAAAGATTCAAAGAGGATTGTGAAGAAATTGATGATGATCCATGTAAAAACTGGTTATCAAACATTTTTTGACATTAGAGGAATTGGGTACCTGAAGTTAAACCAACAATATTGCACAAGCATTCTTACTACCATATGGGAACTGTATCATCTCTGTTGTATTCCCACATTTCAGGCTGTTTACACGAATCAATGGGTAAAACAACCTGTGTGAAACAAATCATGACTTCTTCACCAGGACAATGCCTCAGCCCACAGTTCAATGTCTGTCAAGATGTTTTTGGCCAAGCACGGTATCCTCATCTTGGAATCCAATCCTTTTCACCTGATCTTGCCCTGTGTGACTTCTTTTTATTCTCCATATTGTAATTAGTACTAAAAGGAAGTAGATTTAAGACTGCAGATGGATCCATTGAAAGTAAGATACTTTGTTTTCTGCTTATAGGAGAAAGTAGCAAAGAACTGGATTATTATTTGTGTTTCTCTAATAGCTATTTCTTCTTGCATAACTTTCAAATATAGAATTATTCAAAACAATTGCTCTGATTACAAATGGCTGTAACTTTCTTGTAAACAACAATAGTAAGGAGAAATTCGAACACGATATACAAAGAAGCTTAATGTTTTGTTTGAATGCATAATAATTGCCCAATGTGACTTCCCGTGGTCACACAAGCAGCATCCAAGTAGTCCCCCATTTTCATGCCACACACTGTGCAGCATGTTCGCAGTCATTGGTGCGTGCTTCCATGCTCTTCTTATGGCTGTTTAAAAATTCTGAAATTATTTCTTGGGTCTTCATTTCATTGAGATGTGATGTCGACTGTCTTAACGCCTCCTTAGCGTGCAACAGTGAATGTACTCATAGAGAATGTTTCATGTGGTAGTGAAACGGACTACCGCACAGATGATGTCTGTGCAATCGAGAGAAATCACATAGGGCTATTATTAAGTACCCTAACAAAACTTTAAGCTTTCTCCTCTATTGCATTGAATTTTTTCTTCTTATTGTTGCTTAGAATAGTTAGACATTACAGTCACTCGAGATTCTGGCTTGTCAGGATTTTTGATCCAGAGCCATTCCACATATGCTTGGAAATCTTCAGAAGTTTTGGCTCATCAAACGCCTCGTCATTTCAAGTTTTATTGTCTCCTTATTGTCGTAATGCCGTCCCCACATAACCATTTTCCATTTCGGGACAAAAATGTATCAGAGGGGACTTAGGGGATGGGAATGTGATAACTCAAAAATCTGGGTGATCTAGCACTGTGATCAAATAACGAACAGAAACGTGGACAATCACTCCTGGATGTTCAGAAATTTGGGAGGATTTTTTCCACACAACTTTTCTTAACTGTAAAAATTTAATAAAAAAATTATGTATAAACAAACAGCGATGCAAAACAGTTTTTTAAAAAAAGTTTAGAAAATAAGTGCTAAATTGCGGTGATCTCATTCATTGCATTTGGGTTTTCTTAATATTATTTCAGTAAACAATTCGTTTTCTGACAATTTCCCAAATCCATTTTTAAACTGTTAATTTGGGTTGGCTTTAAGGCAAATTTACCATCCTATTGTTTAAAAAAATAGCAGGACTAATCTTCCATCGACTTTCTCGTATACTAATAGAATATGAAGCGTTTTGTGTAAAGTTTTGTAATACAATGAAGAGGATCGTATATGCATGATGGACACCTTGTCGACTGATTGAATCCAAAATATGATGCAGATCTACAATTTTGGTTAAAAGACCACATACCATTTTATTTCATTTTTTATAATAGAATTAGTTCAACGCCAAAACAATGAAAAACAGCATTGAAATAACTTCGTATTAACTGAGGAAAGCTAACAATTACCATCGTGATAATTAATTATTCGTGCTCGATCGAGGAACATCGAGATAAGAAGTTTTAATTGGATTCGGGGCTTTTCTGGATAATTCTATTCGAAAAGAAAAAGGACAAAAAGAACAGTTGCGCCTAGTTAAAAGTTAACGCTTTGAAGAGACGTGGATGACTCGTGCTTGACCATTTAGCTTTTTGAGTTATCGAGTTGGCATGCACACAGACGGACAGACAAATAGACTTCCTGTACGGAGATCTCGTCCAAATTTCGAAAGTAATCAACAGTTGGTGTCAAGAGCACATACCAAATTTTATCCGTTTATTTCATTTCGTTTTAGAGTTATTGTGTTCAGAGATAGGCGAACATAATTTCAAAAATTGTTTATTCTGACTCACAGAAATTGTTATAATCTAGCTTTGACGATTGCAATCCTTTCTCTTTGTATGCATATTTCGTATAGGAGGAGGTGGAGATAATTTATTCTCTCTATATGAAAAGATGATCAGAAATATTTTACGTTTTCATGAAATGCATTTACATGGATGAATTTAAATTCTACACATAAGTGTTTAGTACCATTCTTTTGAAAACTCTTAGATTTGCTGGAATTTCAAACTACTTTTGCCTTTTAAAATTAAAAAAGGAAATTTGCAACTTATATTTTTAGTAATTTCTTCATCCGTCGATGGCAGCGCTATCTAAGTATGGCTTTGATGCTTATTTTTGACTGGTTTTAGTTGGATAATTTATTCGATATTCATTTTAGCTCCAAACTGATTCATTCTTGCACTTCGAATTGAGATGTTATTTGATCATATAATACGCCTTAATATATGTAGACTTAAATACGTCAACAACCAGCACCGAAGCATTTATTAGTATTATTATTTCTTTCCCTTTATTAAATAGTGTCCTTCATTTTAGTAGGAGGCTGTCAATGTAACGAAGTAACTCCCGCGATTTGGAAGCTGCTTGGGGCGTTGGACCGGCGTAAGCGGACAGTAAGGAGGACCCTTTCTACTGTTTTTATAAATTAAAGGATCCTTCATAATTATTTTGCGAGGCCTGACCAAAAAGAAATTGAACTTTTAAATTGAGCGTTATCGCGTCAACTCCATGGTAATGGCATTGTATCGTGTTAACCTTGAGCTTGCACCTGCACGTTTTCAAGAAGAACGCCACACCATTTTGTCACTGTTTTAGGAGTGGTAGAGTGAATCAGTATTTTGTGTGTTTGCGATTAATTGCGATTTGAAAATAGAAGAGCAACGAGATTGCGTGATATTTTGCTTAAAATTGGCAAAAAAAGCTTTTAATGAAACATTTTAGAAGCTGGAACAAACTTATGGAGAGAATTGTTACCGCCGATCTCTAAATGATTCGAACCGCCGATCTCTAGATGATTCGAAAACTGGGCACCCTTCTACGTCGACTGGCGCCTATTTTTTGAATCATCTTTGGTGGATGTTTTGCTAGATTTCCCACTGAGGAATTCCACTCTTTGATTCTTTGACAAATCATCTTTTAAATATCCACGAGAAGTGAAACTCACTTCACACGATTATGACGGATAATCTCAGGATTTATCACACAGCAACAAAATAAGTTTCTCGTCTCTTGCCTGAACATGAATCGTGTTACAGCTAGTCAGGAGTTGCTGGAGCGTTGAAATGCGGATCAAAATTGTCTAATACATATTGTAACTCTCTACCTTTGACCGTGTCGACTTTCTTTTGTTTCCAAAGTTAAAATCCACAGAGACGTGTTGAAACAACGAGACAGGGATTTACTTGTGATCGCAGAAAGGAATTCCCAGGAGCCATTTCAGCAACGGAAGGTGCGTTAGGAGCAGGAGGATAGTTAAAGGAGAAAAATCTCATTAAAAGATACTCTGAGGAAGCATTGATTTATATCAAAAGTTTGGTTTCTCCTTTGGACAGGCTACGTATAAACCGTGCATTTTTAGCCTACAGTACCATTTAGATACTCTGGTTTTGCATTAATTCCTAAAAAATCGAGATTTTAATATGTTTTCTTTCCTATCTCAGGTAGTGACAATGAGACACACGGTGGAGATGAGGTATTTATAAAGCTTTTTTGTTAGACGTTGCTGTTTCATCTTTGAGTGATGAGCTGTTCAACTACGACGGTTAAAATATCCATTTCTGTTAGGATTTGGAATAAAGGAGCGGTGAATAAATAGAGTTGGAGGGTATTTCTGAAGGAGACAAATTTCATTAAACGGTGCTCAGAGGAAGTATTGACTTATTTCGAAAATTTGGTTTCTTTTTGGACAGACTACGTCTGACCTGTTCATCATCGTTGGCAATACCATGTTATGACCCTTTAAAGAGTCCACTTTTGCAGTAAGTAAAGAAGTCGAGATTTTAATGCTTGATTTAGATATCCGTTCGAGTGCTAGTGCCAGTCCACTTTTCCTCAACTT
>BGPR01036782.1:0-15397 GCA_013235015.1 Araneus ventricosus
TTATTGCTTCGTTCGGTTACGTATTGCTATGCCATTTCTTCCTGGTTTGATGGGCTCGAAAACATTCCACTTCTGTAGTCATTCCACTCGTATTTGAGCGTTGTACACTGTCAAACATGTTTTTCCTAGTTTTCATTGTGTTTTTTTTATTAAATTATCGATAGTATTGTAGTGTTCTTTATGATGCTTATCGTCAGTGAGTAAAGTCTGTAAAATGAAAGTGTTTTGGTTTACATAAGCCATAAGCGACATTATCACGACGATACAAACTTTTCATACCTCAGCCCCCAGACCTAAATCCTGGTTCCACTGCATCTAATTGCACATTTCGGCGCCGATTTCACTTTCTTATTCCTCATGCAAAATATGCATTTTCAACAATAAAATGACATGCACATTTTAGTTCAGTAGCAATTTTAATCCATCATGTTAGCTGGATTAAAACGTACTTTCGAAGCCTGAAAAAGCATAACTGCGAGGTTAAAAGATGAGTACAAAGTTCATATCCTTATCATTAAGTCTATTTCTTGAGGAAATTTCTGCAAGTGAGAAATTTTTTTTAATAAATAATCAGCTCAATTTCGATTTCAGTTCTAAAGTAGTCGTGATTTTCAAGATTTCCTCAAAAAGTAAAAGTGATATAAATGTGAAAATTCGTAATTATTATCAGTTTTTTTTTTATTTTTCAACAAAAATTGAGTCACTCTGTCAAACGACCATAAAGAATGTAGGAAAAATAATCTTTACCAAAAACTGATTGTTTAATTAATTTTTAAAATTTTAAGTCAAAACTCTTGTACTAATTAATGTTATTAATCAATTATTAAATTATTCAAAAGGAAATGTAAAAATAGTAATGTTGCAAAAACGAATTATGATGCAGAGAAGGATAAAACACGCATTTCTTTGCAACTATGAGACAATCAAACGCACAGAATTTTCGAAACAAATCATTTTATTATTTGTAAATAACTTGACGTGTTTGATCTCTTGCAGATTCCGTGAAGAAATCGGAAGATTTGTAGTCTTATTGCTTTGTTGTAATGCATTCGGTGAAATGAGTTCGACAATTGGAATTCTAACATGTTCAGTTACAAAAGTGAACAGGTGATCACTCTGTGAATCTACATTCTTTTGATGTGGTATAAGCAAGAGTATTGCGGCATAGGAAAGAGATATTCAAAAGATACACTGTTACCAGGGTAAGACACGAAAACACGGTATACTTCTTCGCGGCTCTTTTGTCCACCTTCATAATGACACCTGTTGAGTCCTATCGATAGCTCTAATTTGCGGGACAACTGTAAAATAAGTAGCGGTGTAACTAAAAGATAAAAGGCATGGACTGTATGATGTTGAATGCGGTGAGAACTCTGACGAGAAATGACGAAGTGATGATCCATAATAAAGAAGTTTATTTTAATTCAGCGTAGCATCACATACCATGTCTCGCTCGATCAAATCTAGTTCTGCTGGCGGCTCTGTGTGGCGCAGGGTTGCCAGATCAAAATAAGGCCAAATCGTCTTTAAAATAAGACAAAAAAAGGCCAAATTTGAAAATTTCATTAAAGCGCACATTTCCCCCTTATTTTGTTGTAAGAACATGACTATCCTTCATGAAAAGGAATCCCACAAGATTGACATATGTATAATAATGTTCTATTAAACTAAAATCCAAGTGAATTTTTTTAAACATCTACATGCGCGACTTACAAAAGAAAAAGAAAGAAAGAAAAGGAATTCTGTACTTGTTGGTCCAGAATAAAATGTTCGAGAGAAATATATTAACTCTTGTTAGCAACAACGTTCTACATTATTTTTCAATATTCTAAAGTTTATTAGAAAAATAGTTATATATTAAGAATAGTTCTAAAAGTCACAAGAAAAAATAAAGCCAAAAAAGGCCAAAAATGAATTTAAGGCCAAATGAAAATTCCCAAGGCCAACGTCTTTTTTAAAAGGCCAAATTTCCAGAATTTGGCCTTAAAAAGGCCAATATGGCAACCCTGGTGTGGCAGGCTTATGTCCCGCTCAGTTACAAAATAGTAACCCTACTTCCTGTGGGTTGCCACATTTGGCGAGTACAGTACTTAACAGTACCTATCATAACAGTCTTAATCGACTGAAATCTAATATCCAGGCCGGCCTTAGAAGGAATTGGAAATAGTTCTGGTCATTTTTTAAAAAGAATCTACGGATTTAGATATTTTTTTTAAAAATTTGAAAAAAAACAGCTGGAATGTCTTCGACTTCTTTCATCCGCTAACACAATGTAGCGCTTTTTTTCTGCTTCTTAGTGTAGCAAAGGAAAAAGAATGTAGATTTCTGAAGTCTCCCTTTCCACCGATTTCATTCATACTTTGATACAGGTCTACAATTTCGATTATAAGATCACATATCATATTTCATTTATCTAGATGGTTGCATTTTCTGTGTTATAGTGCTCATATACCCACGAATAGACAGACCGACAGGCAGTCAAGCCTTTGAAGGATTTGATTCCAAAATCTGATGCAAATCTACGATTCTGATGACAAAACAATCAGGGATGGAGCCAATAGGGGTCCGGCAGGGCCAGAGCTCCTCCATCGGGGGAAATTTTTGTACTCAGTTTACGCAACGGGCTTTTCAACTAGTAGATAAGAAAAGATCTGGCGAAAATTTGAAAGGGTCATCATTACCCCACTCCCCTCGTACAGCAGGTCATGCCCCACTGTCGGGCGGACTCTAACACCACTCCTAAAAACAATATGCTAAATTTGAGCATTCTAGCCCTTTACGTTTTTGAGTTATACGCGCGAGCAAACAGTCAGATAAGGTAAACTTCTCGCAGAAGGATTTCGTATAAAATTCGATAAAAATAATCAATTTTAGAGTTAAGACAGTGTACAAGCTTTCATCGGTGCAGCTCTTTGCTTTTAACTGTTATAATATTCATATACATACAGACATAATTTTAAAAAACGTTTTTTCGGACTTGCCCCTCTTTAGTTTCATAACTGAACCGAACCGAGAGTGGATAACATTCTGGTTCGGGACCCCTTAAGCGCGGAGTCCAATTGGCCCAATCGGCTAAAAGTCGGTCCGGCTAATACCAAAGCTGGCCAATTTTTTTAAAGTTATCACTTTAAATAAATTGAAGTTTGGCGAGCATTTGGCGACGATACCCTGTGCTTGAGTCTAACCGTCATCTGATTCACTCGGAAAATAGGAAGCGACTTTTTACGGAACTTACAGCCGATGGGTACTACGCAGTGGCGAATCCGGGGGGGGGGGGCTATCGGGCTGCAGCCCTCCAGAGCTAAACCCAAATTCTTGATTTTATTTAAACTATCACTACAACTGTTTGTTCTTAATTTTCATTTAATAAAATCTTGACAACATTGCTTTGTGCCTTTGACAGGCTCGACAATTTTCCTACTTTTCCAGTCATTCTACTTGTACTTGCAGCGTTGACGCGGTCGAAGACATTTTTTGCCTGGTTATTTCATTGTCTTTTTTATTAAATTATCGAAAGTATTGTAGTGTTCTTTATTATTCTTATTGTCAGGTGAGGAATGTCTGTAAAGTTAAAGTGTTTTGGTTTACATAAGCCATGGGGTTTGACATTTCCTCACTACGATACAAAATTTTTATGACCTCGAAGGACTCACAGCCTCCCCAGCACCGAATCCTGTATTCGCCACTGTACTTACTCACGAAAGTACTCAGGGCCATGGCAGTCATTCCCCCCCAAGAATACCTATCTAGATTTCTTTATGGTATTCCTTAAGAATATCCCCCCCCCCAAGAACTAAAATTATCCAGGTTTAAATCAATTTCTAATAATGTTGAGTAAACTCAATTAAAATTTATAAGGAGTCGAAGATTGTGGTCCTAGAGGTCGTGCGCTTCGCCTGCCCACCAAATCACTGTCTCATTAAGATTACCTACCAATAAAAAATATTTACAGGAAGGATGAAGGTTTGTTCTCCGGCGTATGCTCCAGAACGGGGTTCTTATCTTGTGCCGGGTTAACAAAAACAAATCTCGAATACCACACAAAAAATATTTATTTATACTTTTAAGCCTTGAGAGTTCTATGTCTGCGGAAATTACCTAACTTTGAAAAGGTTTTCAGAAAAGAAAATCAATATGTGCATTTCCTTCCAAACAAATATTAGCAAATGAATTTTTTATTTAAAAAAGAAATAACTAACCGTGCATATGATATTAACGATATGCAAACTGAAGAATGCCTTACAGGTAGTTTGCAAAGTCAATCCAAACCCACCTGAAATGACGCCGTGCCACTTCTATCCTTTTCGCTCGTCAGGGGAGAAGAGTTCCTCCTGGTATATTCCCAGAAAATAACCGAGATAAGACTAAAGTCTTAAAATTGGCTGGTGCGAAGGCATTAGGGCTATAATAAACTTGGGAAAAGTTGCGCACCGAGAAGATGGGAGTCTATATTTATCGTGCATATGAATTCTTTCTCCGTCATTAAATGCATTCAGCTGTCGAACAAAATATAACAGAAGCGTGACATTCGCACGCAGATACATTTGAAACATAAAAATTATATATTCAATTATTTATTATTTTTTTGCTTTGAATTTATGCTATAAAAAATCGCAATAAATTTTCATACATAATGTGGTACTGAAAGGTATGAGTATGTAGTATATGATGCGTTTTGTTTTGCCTTTTTACATTCGACTGTTTTTAATTTTTAAGATTTCTATGCGTTTTAATTTAATTTTTCGTGTTCTTGTGTAATCAACCGTTTTTTGGTGATTTTACATGGGTCTGCGTTCAATTTTTTGTACTCTGCAATTGTTTTTCTTATCTCTCGTGTGCATTTTGTTCTTCAAACTTTTAAACTTCTAATGTGTTTTTAAGTGTTTGGTGCTAGTGTATATTTAACTTTTTTGTTGGACGAAACTTCAATTTCTGTTCTTCACATTTCCATAATGTTAGATTTATCTGCTTTTGGTGAAGAAGAGGATTTGAACCTCTTGATTCGTTATGACGTCATTCCAAAGATGGGAATGTTAGTTATTGCATAAGTATATATAGCAGAATTGGAGTGATGTCTTATTATGATGAGTTATCATGATGATTGTGTATGTATTATTATGATATGTTTTCTTTATGAACTCGAGTTGAGTTCATTCATAAGTTTTAAATGCTTTTAATAAAATTAATTAGTCTTCTCAAAATTGTGGCTCCTTGTTATATCATCATAAGAACCGCTGCCACACTCTACACCACCATCCTTCCTTCCTTGCTTTTCCAATCCTTGCAAGAAAGCAATCCTTGTTTTTTTGAAATGGTCTTTTGATTTAATATTTTAAATTTGTAATGTATTTTTATGATATTAATATGACAGTATACGACTTTTAGTGTGTCTTTTAATGTTTTCGTGATTGTGTGATTTAGTTTTAAATTATTGATGCGCTTGCAAAATTTTTATGGTTTTGTGTTCTCTGTACTCAACTTTTTATTTTCTAGCGCGTTTTTTAATATCTTTATGATTCACTCATTGTGGCTTTTGTTCTTTGTGTGTTTGTTGTTCATCGCACTCTGTAAACGGAGTTATCTCTGTAGCGCGCTTTTCTTTAAATAAATTAATAAATACTTTAAAATAAAAGTTTATCGTTCAAAATATGTCACAGAGCTTGTATAAGGACAGATTGACATATTTTAAAACTTTATTCAGTGGCGTAGTGATGGAGGGGGTCAACTGATGTATAGGGCTGTCCCGGTCGCTAGTCTCAACGTTTAGGCCACTTTTTAAAGTCAAATATGATAAGGAGGTGAAAAAAATACAGTAACTTCAGGGGGCCATTTGTATTAATAAAGCCACTGGTGCCGAATTGGGGGCGAAAAAATTGCACTATGTCCCGGGCGTCTCTTATTCTGGCTCCGTCGCTGATTTTATTTCCGAATTTGTGCTGAAGATTATACAAATTGATGTTAAATTATTCTGAGAGACTCGAGTTGCATTTTTTTTATTGGATAAATGGATAAAACATTCCTTTTAGTTTTAAACATTTATATTTAAATCCTTCGTTTTTGCAAACAAAAAAGAAAATAGGGTTTTGCGTAAAGCGTTGCAGATATTTCTTAGAATATTTTGGAATCCGAATTTTGCGAACTTTTTTCTTATTATCATTTAACCACTTCGCTCAGCTGATATTTGGTACCTGGAAACTGGCTTTGCTTTCTCGCATAAGAAGTATACAAATAGAAAGTATGCAATTGTCAAAAATTCTGAACTCAAGATTTTGATAAATATCCACGTTTTGGACCTCCGTGATTCCGAAAAAAAGAGTTTTTTGGAATTATGCCTGTCTGTGAACACGATAACTGAAAACCGCATTGGACAATACTGGTGAAAGGTCTTTACAACCAAATACGTAGATTTTTGTCAAATTTTGGACAAAATCGATCAACAGGAAGTATGTCTGTTTGTCTGTCCATGTGCATGTGAACACAATAACTCTAAAGATGCAAAGAACTAGTATACGCGAAAGTCGAAAGGGGGGAAAACTTCTTTTTTTCCCCACCCTTCAGCATTTGCTCGGTCTCCGATTCCGAAAGCAATAAAATATCTGAGTTCTCGTGGCGGTCCGGGCTTTGGCCATGGTCCGCAATTTTCTTGCGAGGTGTGACACTTTTATAAGTAGTATGCTAGAAAGTCTAGGGGAGAACACTACCGATAGGCTTTTGTTCTTTTTCCATACCTGTTTTCATATGGACGAGTTTTTTGTTTTGTTTACTTACATTAAAAACCTTGCTTTTATTTGCATGGCTTTTAGATTTCCGCTTTGAAGATTCCATTGACTTAGCATTACACCGGAATTACGTATTAACCGCATTTTAATGTAAAAAAACAAAACAGAAAACTCGTCCATACACTTTGCATTCGGCTTGTAACCAAGATCTGACCTTAGACTGTCTCTGTCTGCTGAAACCTCCAATTAGAGCACGCAACTTTTTATCGGTTGTGGGGTCATTTTTCTAATTTCTCAAATGGGAACTGTTCCTGCCCATCTCCACTGGTTAAGAATGTTTAGGATTTTGGTTATAATTGCTGACAGTTGCATTTAAGTCAAACTTTCCAAATCTATTGGTGATAATTTTTAGAGTTTTCTTCAAGGAAAAAAAAGCGGTTGCGAACTTTTATACCCAAATATAAACGAAAAAAAATTAAGTTATTTTGTTTAAATAAACTTTACTGATGATTCAGCATCCCAAACTTGGATTCTTTAGCTGAATTCTTTATATTTATATAAAATGCAATGTGCGTTGATTTCGAAAAAGAAAAAAATGAAATAGCGGAAGATAACGAAATTCATATATTTATTTTTAAAAAAAGATTAAAAGTTTCTTGAAGTAGTACTTTGGAACATATTATCTAAGAGCGGAAGTCTGAAAAAGCCAGACGACTTGTCTTTAATCAGAGAACTTTTTAGACGTAGGATTCGAAATCAGGCAACTCATTATTTATGTAATTTGAAAAGGCAGGAGTGGGTGTTAGTTCCTTGTTGAGCCACTTTTGATCACAATTGTGCCACTTTATTTTCACTTGACATTGTAGAAAAATCTCAGAAACTTTTTATCTAATTAAATTCATTATTTCAAACGGCCTGGAAGTCATAGAAAACGAAAACTAGACAGCGAAATCGAAAAAGGACAGGAAATGCAGATCATTATATTTAATGGAATGACTCTATATTGGCAGAGTAAATTGATAAGAATTTTTTCTGCTACAAAAAGCATTTATTTAGAGTTAAATGTCCTGTTATAATGAATTGCATCTCAAGCCTATTATAGATCCAATTTTTAACAGGAACACGGATTCCTAAACTTACTCTTAAATGCATGGAAAAAGCACTGAAAAATGTACAAAAATAATCATGAATTTTTTTTATCAAAATCCAAGAAACAATCATATCAATTTAATATTTAAATGTAAATTTAATTTTTTCATAAGAACTAGTAAACAAATTTTTTAATGTGACTAGAAAAAAAACCTTTTTTTGCAGAGTCATTAGAATGGTTTTAATACCGAATATTGGAATATTCAAATCGGCAAACGATTTTTTAAAAACTGCAGAATTTTAATATTAAAAATATTATCATTCTGTAGTTTTTGAAAAAGTCGTTTGGTGATCTGAATATTCCAGTTTTAATTAAGAATCAATTTGCATGCGTTTTTGTAGGTCTATATATAATGCACGTAATTTCATTTATTGTTTCTTAAATATCAAGTTCACGTTCAATTCACAAAGCAATTTTCAATTTTTAATTTTTTGCAGAGTTATTAGAATGGTTTGTTACCGAAAATTGGAATATTAAAATCGGCAAACGATTTTTTAAAAACTGCAGGATGATAATATTAAAAATATTATCATTCTGTAGTTTTTTAAAAAAAATCGTTTGGTGATCTGAATATTCCAGTTTTAATCAAGTTGCTTGCGTTTTTGTAGGTCTTATATAATGCACGTAATTTTATTTATTGCTTCTTAAATATCAAGTTCACATTCAATTCACAAAACAATTTTCAATTTTTACGTTTCAAAATTACAATGCAACATTTCCGTCTACATGCTTTGTTGAATTTTCATCATTACTTTTCAGGGTTACTGAATTATGAACAATTATGACCGAAAATTATTATTCCAGCTAAACAGCTGCCATACGAGGAACAAATAAGAGAGCCCATAGTAATTTCTTTCTGTGAAATTAAATTACTTCGCAGTCGGTTTATTGCTTCTTAAATATCAATTTACTCCATTTTAACGGTCAATAAACAATCCTCCGTTCGTTCTCCCAAATGTAAATGACCTGATAAACAAAACTGGCCGTTTCTTCAGGGTCATTGCAATTTGAATAACAATGACCTGTTAATCTACTCAAGTGACATAATGTCAATTAATGCGAATAATGATCATACATAGAAAAAAACGGTAACATGTAGTCGTGATTTGACTGGGAGATACTTGTATTCTTTCATTTATTTGCATCAAACAAGCAATGATTCTTTAGTGACATTTTGATCAAGCATTTGAAAAATAATCCTTGTATACAGTACGTAATTTCATTTCTACAATTTTCAAATCCATATTTCAAACATATCGTCAAACAGTGACATATAGTAGTGATTTGATTGGGAGATATATATATTCTTTCATTCATTTGCATCAAACAAGCAATGATTCTTAAGTGAAATTTTGATCAAGCATTTGAAAAATAATCCTTGTATACAGTACGTAATTTCATTTCTACAATTTTCAAATTCACATTTCAAACATGTCGTCAAACGGTAACATGTAGCCGTGATCTGATTGGGAGATAATGTATTCTTTCATTTATTTGCATCAAACAAGCAATGATTCTTTAATGAAATTTTGATTAAGCATTTGAAAAATAATCCTTGTATACTGTACGTAATTTCATTTCTACAATTTTCAAATCCACATTTCAAACATGTCGTCAAACGGTAACATGTAGTCGTGATTTGATTGGGAGATACATGTATTCTTTCATTTATTTGCATCAAACAAGCAATGATTCTTTAGTGAAATTTTAAGACTAAACATTTGAAAAACGATCCTTGAATACAGTACGTAATTTCATTTCTACAATTTTCAAATCCATATTTCAAACATGTCGTGATTTGATTGGGAGATACGTGTATTCTTTCATTCATTTGCAAAAAAATAAACTGCTATTCTCTAATGAAATTTTAAAATTTAACATCTAAAACATAAATTTGCAGCCGTACAAATAACACTAACTCCTTATACTTGCCAAAAATCTAATCACACGTTTTCGGATGTTCTGTTTATGATCATTTATAAAAATCAAAGCTCTCCATGTGTCAAAAATGTGAATAGAATGAATACAACTCATTCATTCGAGGAAAAAAACTTAAGAGATATGATGTATGAGAGAGAGATGATAACAAAAGAAAAAGAAAACCAGTGGTCATAATAACGGTTCAAAATTTAAGGATAGGAAAAACCTGCCGGTTTTAACCGAAAACCGTTTTTTTGTTTCGGTTAACCGGTTTTTTTTTCGATTATTTTTTTGTCCTGGATATAACCGGTTATTTTTTTAACATCCAATAACAAGGTAAAAAAAACAGGATCGGAAGATAGGCTCCATTTTAGGTTCGATTCGACTAAAATTTACAAAGTTATGTTGCTTTGAATTTCATCATCTTAGGCCAATCAACGATAACCGCATCCTCGAGACGTCTGTTGGATGCGGTTTTCTGAAAGAGTCTTTATGAACACATAAATATTGGACAATGGATAAATTTCCTGTAAACACAATATTAATTAAAAATTGTTCTTTTATTAAAAAAATGAAAACCGGTTATTTCAAAAACCGGTTATATAGAGCGGTTATAACCGCCAGTTTAAACTGGAAACCAGGAAAAAGAAACCTGAATAACCGACAACCAGTTATTTTCGCAATAACTGCCCTCCCTAACAAAAATCACAAATCGCAGTATTATGTATTCCACAACCAGAAAAGTGAGACTCAAAAAATGAAGAAAAATAGGAACGGAAACGTGTGCTAAAAAGGACTTTTTTACTATCTCGGTATGCGAAATATGCAAAGAGAAATCTTCCAAAAATTCGACCTAGAAATTTATGAGAATATCTATCCCGAAAAATAGATTTCTGTAATCACTGTCTTACTGCCACGAGAAAAACCCTAGACACTAGACATCCGGATGGCGGTCGTTATGGAAACGGGATATTCCACTGCATTTAGGGGGTGAAGAAAATGGCCTCATTTCGTTTGATGCAGATAGAACCGGCGGAAGTCTGATTTCGCTTTGTACTAAGGTCGAAAACGGATTCTCGTCTAACGAAGAGCGCTTAGTTTGCCAAATGTTGCGGTTGATTTTATATCCGTTTCCCCTCCTTTCTTCGAATCGTCTACTTAAGGAAACCCTGTTCAGGGTTTTTCGCCTGGCGGTAGGACAATATGTCTGTCTGTCAGCACGATAAATCAAAAACTTAATGATCTAAAGGAATGAAACTTGGTGCGCGGTTTTTACATCAAAATTGTAGATTTGTATCACAAATACGGCGAACTAGATTAATAAAATTTGGTTTGTGGTCTTGATATTAAAGTTATAATCTGTATTCACACAGATTCATTTCAACACAGCTATTTTGCACGGTTGTTCATTTGCCAAATACAATTATTATAAATAAAATAATATTATAGGAAAGGTGCGTTTCGAACTTTAAAGAAACGGTTGGATCATTTTAACACGATAGATAGAACGAAGAAAATTAAAAAAAGCATGAGGCGGAGAAAAAAAGACTTCCGAAACATATGCCTACTTTGAAAGATGCGATCGAAAAGATAGACCAGTAACGTAAATCTCCTTATCTTCTTTATTATGTAGATAATAAAGAGATATAGCGCAATCTTAAGTGTTAGATAGTCGATTTCAAACATTTATTTATTTATTTAACTCATGCATAATCCTTGTAGCGGAAATATTAGTAACGGTTGCTTTAATGAAGATTTATTATATAACGACTATTGGGTATTTGTTATTACTTTTTTTGCTGTTTCACTTCAATGGTTGTTCAATAAACAATGTTTGAAGATGAATTAAATGTGCTTAAGGCTTTATTTTGTTCCTTTATATAGTTAGAATTCATTTCTTTATTGATTACTTTCTAATTGACGAATAGTCTCTTTACATATGCAATAAATAGCATTTTTGAATTAGGCATTGAGATATTGGTGATCAAACTTGCTCATCAGAATTTTAGAAACAGAATAAAATTACATAAACTTTAAAAAATTTCACCCTAAATTAAAAGTTAAATTCATTTATAATGTGTTCCAGTGGCAAATCCAGGGGGGGCTATCGGGCTACAGCCCCCCCCCCAGAGCCAAGCCAGAATTCTTGATATTATTTAAAATCATTAGAACTGTTTTTCCTTAATTTCCCTCTTTAAAAAAAATAATAAAAACGTTTCAACGTTGCTTTCTGGCTTGGACAGGCTCGAAAATTTTCCTATTTTTGTAGTCATTCCACTTGTACTTGTAGCTTTGACAAGGCCGAAGACATTTTTTGGCTAGTTATTTCATTGTAATTTTTATTAAATTATCGAAAGTATTGTATTGTTCTTTATGATTCTTATTGTCAGGTGAGTAAAGTCTGTCAAGTTCAAGAGTTTTGGTTTACTTTATCCTTGAGATTTGACATTCGTCACGACGATAAAAAATTTTTATGACCTCAGCCCCCCCCAAACCACCCCCACCCCCAGACCCGAATCCTAGATTCGCCACTGATGTGTTCTTCCTCATCCTGAAATGCGTTTACTCCTTGAATGCTTGATCAGAAAGGTCTTGTGGCAGAGTCTCAGCTTCGGTAACGGAGGGCCACGGGTTCGAGACACAAGTCGTGCGCCCGGACTTGGTGCATGTCTAAGGGCCAAACAACTTCTCTTTGGAGTGATGAGAAAGTTTGGAGAAAGCGTTGCCGGCTCGGGTGTCGTCTTCTTCTGACCACGATTCAAACCTACGAACTCTGAAAGCAGTTTTAAAGCGGGACGTTAAACTAAACAAACGTTGAATGCTCATTTTGAAAAAAAAATCGGCTTCGATTCTGCAGATTAAAAGGAGGAAAAATTAATTTCCGGTTAACGACACAAGAGTGAACAACTGACCAATCAGACTTTTGATTTTCTTTCATCAGCTTAAAGCCCTGCTTTTAAGCTATATTAGTAAGGTGACCAACCTTCCTTTTTTTTAAAGTTATGTGATTCCTCGAAAGGTGCGCAATAAATGATCTTACAAATGTTTTTATTATGCATTTATCATATTATAGTGTATTCTGTATTATTGTTGCATTGAATTAAACGTTTCTTTTATTTTTGATATTTTTTATCCTCAATTTATTCGTGTCCCCCTTTTGTTGGCTGTTAAAATTTGGTCATCTTAATATTAGGGATAGTTCAGGGCTCCTACCGCGGTTGTGTTCATGAAAACAACACCCGAAAATTCACCCCACCTTTAGAGTTTCGCGCCACACCAGCGACAGGAAGCTCGATCCCAAAGGATTTAAAGAGCATCAGGTCCACGTACGCGGCTGATATTCAGTGGAAGTGAGTCCCGAAGCCATGATATTCGTGCCCCGAAGCCGAAACTCTGCCAACAAGCCACCGCTGCTTCTGACCAATCAGCTATGAACGAGTTTTCTGTTTTGTTTATTGCGGTAAAATGGATTTTCCGCCGGGCCCATCAACTTCCGGTGATAAAGTTAAGTCAATGGGAATCTTCAAAATTTCAGCACTCTGTTTGAAGATATTAATTAATGTTTAAAGTGGAGTTTTCAATGTTTTGCCTTAAGAATACTTTGAAAATATTAAATTTAACGTTCCTATTATTGTAGCGCTCAATGTTTATTTAAAATAAGAGCCTAATTTTGTGGAAAGCTGGACATAATTGTTCCTTATCGCTCTTTTTGGCGACGTCCAAGGTTTGTTTGGCGGTTAACTTTTTAACCATACGATTTAGATAATCACTGACGTTTAAATTTTTAACCAAACGATTTAGCTAATTCCAATAGTTCCATTTAGAATTTAAATGCTTTAAGAGATGCTTTAACCGATGCTTTTTAATGCTTTTTAACCGATTTAAAAAGAAAGGATTACACAAACTCAAAGAACATGGAATTCAATGCTTTGTGTACTTCTTCTTCTTGATTACGGGATACCTCGCCCCTGGTCCCAGAGACGAGTTCATTGTCAGGATAGTGCTGAGGGCCCGTGAGATGTTCTCGTACTATATATATATATACTTTCTCGTACATCGATGCTTCCATCTGGAGGGTCATGCTTTGTGTACTAAAGAAAGAACTGATTCGAACTTGGCGCTTGATACAGTTTCCAAATGGATTTGGCGATTGCTTAAATCGGAGGGTTACCGGAAAACGGTCTGTGAATCCAAAATAAACAAACCAGAAAACTGGTATATAGCATGTTGCTTATATCTTGATTTCCTGCGGCAGTTTTTCATAACGATCAGTTCTTTACTCTTGGTATCTTCCAGGAGGTGATGTGAACAACTCTTTAAAGATCGCTCGAAGTTAAATGGGCCACGGTGGCCTGGTACTGAGGTCTCGGATTCGGGGTCGAAGGGTTCCGGTGTCGAAATCCGATCCACAGAAGAGCCGCAGCAAGTGGGCTTGATGCACACCAAATCCATCAGGGTTAAATGCTCTTCCGCTGAAGTGGCGCAGAAGCTTGGAGAAGGGGTGCCGGTTCAGGTGTTGCCCTCGTCATCTGACTGCGGTGCAAAATTATGATCTCCTTTTCAAAATAAACCTCATATTGTTTCTAAAAGGGACGTAAATATAACTAAACTAATCCAAGTCAAAATGCCCTTTCATGTTGACAATCGCACATTTAACCGAGAGTATACTGACTTCCTGGTATAGCACTGAAAAGCTATATACAAGGATAAATTCCTCCAAAAGCACACAGAGAAGGCGATACAGAACTTTCACTCTCTATGACGTTAGTAGCAATTTCTTTAACATTGCACTCTCCATAGATAGGGGCTCTACCTTACTTAGGTATATTTTATGGATCCTACTATGATTTGGATTGAGGTCGCTTTTCATTGGCTCTCAGCACCACGTGACTTCGCTTGCTTCTGGATGATGTCATAGGAGCACGCTTAGTTTGGATTTCGATTTTTGTCTTAGCTATTGTATCATGGAGAAACCAAAATTATCTTCATCTTGAATTCATCATTCACTTTAGAAGTATCCAAATAATCGTAATTAAAAGATAATTTTAGTTTTTCCATGATACAATAGCTAAGACAAAAATCGAAATCCAAACTAATCGCGCTCCTATGACATCATTCAGAAGCAAGCGAAGTCACGTGACGCTGAAAGCCAATGAAAAGTGACCTCAATCCAAACCATAGTCGGATCCGTAAATATGCCTTACTTAGGGCATGAAACTAAAATTGACGTCATTTATTTTAGAAGGAAAGGAAGCGCGATTGGTCGTAAGGGAAACCAATCCCAAACAATCGTTATCGCCATGACAACGATGTCAACAACAACAATAATTAGATTTTTATTTCTCTTTTATATCTCATTTTCAAATGAATTTTTTTCTTTCCTTCTGTGCGGAAACTGACCATCTTTCAAAACACTCAAGATAATATTAACCTATTCGCATAAATTATTCATTTTATTGTTACTATTCTGCGGAAGTACGCTTGCTTCTTCCAGACACTGTATTTTAGTCAAAGAATGTAAACGGCGTATGTCATTATACGCATTTCTAGTTTTGAATACAAAATGAACTGGCTGGCATTTCGTAACCACATGAAACATCAGTAGCGA
>BGPR01036784.1:0-14024 GCA_013235015.1 Araneus ventricosus
AGAAGTAATATCAGCGAAAAAAATCCAATGTTCGCTATTTTATTAAATAAGTCAATGACATAAAGAGGGAAAATGTCGGTATTTTCTGAGCATAGCTGAATGAGTTTGGCAACAATAGTTGAGAATTTGATAAAAGTTTACAAGTATGAAGGAAATTTTCTTGAATTGTTTGCTATTGTTGTCATAGATTTTGTTCTTTATAAACCAAAATTTATGTCTTTAAATGCCATTTATTGGGTTTTTTCTATGGCTTGTTCCACTTCCAGTTTACAAGGACTACTGATCGTTTCAATATCCCGAGACTAGCATTTTTGGACGATTTTACTCCGGAAAGGGGTGACAGGCAATGAGTAAGATGAGCGAATTTCCGGACTTCTTTGTTAGCTCACGCTAAGTAAAATGTAAATATCTCTCCCTCCATTTCTCACTTCACCCCCTATTTTGTGAAATCAACTCCGCCTGGTGCATGCGCAAAAGCGCGGAGTGTTTCGGAATCCGGTAATATACAATACTAGTGATTATCACTGCTTTCTGGGTTATTGCTTTAATTTAAAATAATAGTCCCACTTACGTAAACACTCACTTTACTTTATGTGTCAATTATTGTTGCAGTTTTAGTTTATTTTTTCTCTCTTTTCTGTAACTCATTGTTACGCTTAGAGGCTTTTGTATAATCGTGAACCTTATCTGGTCGGTTCCCTCTCTGTGGATTAGTAATAATAATACTTAAAAAGTCCAATTTTGACAATTGTATGCGATTCGATCTAAGCATACTTTGGACAACAACAACAGCAAAAAACTTC
Organism: Araneus ventricosus; assembly: GCA_013235015.1. NCBI lineage: Eukaryota > Metazoa > Arthropoda > Arachnida > Araneae > Araneidae > Araneus > Araneus ventricosus. The sequence goes on from BGPR01036784.1 coordinate 804, forward strand.
AACTCACCTTATGTTTGAACTATTTTAATAAATTTTAGCCCAATGAGTTTCTTCTCTTAGGATATGATGACATATTTTGCTTCTTACATTAAGGTAACATACGACTATTAAACCTTGAAAATTTTCGATTTTATGAAAATATATATATATTATTTCCCTGTCGTTTCTGAACAATTTAAAACAACCCGAGTTAAAAAATTCCCATAATTATGAAAGTTATGAAGGAAAATATATCAGCTCTTCAACATAAACATTGAATATGGCCATATCTTTAAAGCGCTATATCTCAAAATGTGTTTTGTTATATTGTGCGCACGATATCTCAAGAACTATTGAATATTTTTACATAAATTTTTTTACCGAATATGTATTTTGCTATGTTCTACAAATCGAACCACATTTAGTTCATATTTCTTCAAAGAATGTTTTTTTGTGGGTGGAGGTAGAAAAGTTGAAATTTTAACTTTCCTTAACTTTTCCACCATTTTTTCGAGGTTTAAGAGGCGTATGTCCCCTTAAAAGAGAGTAAGAACTATCAGTTTTTTGTTAAAATATTTAATTTATGATATCAAAAAACACTTCTTCTCTAAACTGGGACATTTACCGCTGTTCCACTCTGCGATTTTTGGAACACGGAAGGAAAAACCTTTCGTCAATGCAAGAAACCGATGAAAATTGGCGGAAATAGAGTGCGCTGTTGGAATTCAAACGAATTTGATATCCAAATGGAATATGGAATGGAAGGCTGAGACAATCAAATTTCATGTTGCCCTCCTACCAAGAGATGGCACTGCAAGGACTTTTCGCTATCAGACAGAAGGAGGATGAACAGAGTCTCAAGGGTCGCTTTTTCCCTTTCACTGGGACCGGTCGGTCGAATCTCGCCATGCGTAGCGAGTTGGATAATGTAACATGTCAGTGTATGTAATCTTACTTAATCCAGAATTATTTTTTGTGGAAAGTATGAGAAAAATAAATTTAATTTAATTTAACTATGGCCCACCTTTATTTTAACCGTCCATTCACCTCCTGTGAGCTAGCCGAATAGTTCGGTTAAAAAAACATAAAAAGTGGACTTTGATTTTTCGAGGAGGCGATAAATCACCCGTGTGTGTGTGGAAAGCGTTGGGGAGGGGGAAAATGCGTGGGAGTCAGTCTGTGACTTTGAACCTTCTCGAACAAGGTGTCTCAAAACAAACTTTGGAGCCTCCGTCAATGACCTGCCTAATCTATCGATTCGAACGGGTAAAACCCGCTCTTTGGGTCAAATGGAATAGTTTGCACTTCTCGTGAATGCCCAGCTTAAGTGCAACCACGTAATAATTTCTCTACAAAATGATTCCATAAACCACATTTACATCGTTACAATCTATTTTATGGCCCAAATATTTAATAGTATTGTAGTTACGATACCGGTCCAATTAAGGCGACGATCAGATTTCGCAGTTCTCTCTTACGTGTGTTTTACAGATAGCTATGTAGAAATCTTTACAAAAATTTCCTCATGGATATTGTTGTGTTGGGATTATCGGATTCACACTCGTCAGTGAAGGTCGCTGCCATCCCCAGATGGTGGGGGTTTGTTTTTGAAATAGTTGAATAGTGGACTCAGGGTGAATGAACGGTCGGGAACGCCGTCGAGAGAGGTCAGGGATCTCAACAGAAAGTTACACAAAAAGTTGTGCTTTATCTTAACGTTGCTGGCCGCTAAGGGTCGCAACATTTAGGGTACGGACACACGGGTCGGCTACAGCGAATTCGGCTGAGAGCTTAAAACGTGTCGGTGGTGTTCACATGGGGCATTTAGCGAAGTAATTCAATTTTTTGTAGCTTATTTATTTATTTTCAGAACGGCGTAATTAACTTTTTATGAAATGTACTTTAAATTAGGAAAAAGCAATTTAAAGTTTTGCAACTTCCTTAATGTCAAAGAAATTAAATGCAGAAGAAAACTTGATGCATTTTAATGAATCAGCGACCAGTTTAATTAATGTATCAGTGAAAATCTGAATATAAAGCGAGTGCCGATGATAAGACTATTTCCTTGAAAAATTAACGCAGGTACAAATTTTAGCAAAAGCATTTCTTCACAATACGCCTGTTAAAGATATTTATAAGAAAATCAAATATGAATATGCCTTTATATAATAAAACAGTTTAATTAAGCATTTATTATGAAATAAAAAGTATTTTAATTATCCTTCTAAATAAATATTGCATTAAAATTACAATTCAATAATATTTTCGAAAGTTCGCTCGAAAAGAAAAATTAACTTGATATTACATTTTCATTCTGTACAAATACAGACACATTCGCTTTAATTATTTGCAAAAATTCAAAATATCAGCATAATAAAATATAATTAATCGGGAAAAAACGAAAAAAAATGTTTTAAATCATCTAAAAACTTATAAGTTTTTATTTAACTTTAAAAAACAGAATCGGTGCTTGGAGCTGTCATGACGAAAATGCTTTCGTAAAATAACAAATGTGAACACTGTCACTCGTTACTATGGGACATTGCGACGATTCGCTGGCGAAACCGAAGCTGTTTCATTGGGGAAGGATGATGCGCGCGCAACGAGAACCGGTTACACAACTTTGCCGCGTCAGTGTGAACAGCGCCATTAAAGAACACGGGATCACATGTCGCGTCACGGCTGCAGCTTTTGACGTAAATGTGCCGTGTGTTCGTGCCATCATTCTCGTTGTGCTGTCCTAACCGTATTGTCAGTATGTTCTGTTTGTGCTGTCTTTATTGTTTCCTACGTCCAAAATAAACTGTTTTGTTTGTTCTTATGATGGAACATTAGTAATCCCTTTACTACATCAGAAACAACACTAGGCCACGATTGTTACAGATATGAATATTAATATCAAGGTAGTTAGGATGTATTTCCTTCTTTCTTACACAATTTATTTAACTTGACTTGCTGCTTGGTTGTAAAGATGGAATTTTTTTATTGATTTTTCACTCATTCATTCATTTTTAGTTCCTGGTGTGTTAGAGTTTGGAAATTTTGAATACTTGTGTGTTCATGATGGCAATGCAATATTTTAATATTTTGAGAAAATTGTCACTTAATCGAATAATTTGATTAAATTTCGATTCCATGCAAGTGGCGCCGCATAGTAGAGAGTTTGAGAAATAATTAATTTCAAAACCACATAACATTTATAAATAGCTTACATTTACTTTATAATTCAGTCGTTAATTTATAAAGTCGCATTGGTAATAATTAAGAAAAAAATAATCTACTTTTAATACACTAAGAACAGTGTCTTTTTAAAAACTGTTTTATTAATTTTTTTCCAAAATTAAATTTGTTAGATGCTTAAAATTATTTCAGACTAAAGCAACTATTTCTTTCAGTATTATTTACAATTCAACGAAAATTATTCAATAAATTACTATAATAAAAAATCGTTTCGCATATGATGAATTACTTTTTAGCCAAATTTAGCTGTTGCATCCTTATTTCTTATTCACACATATCTAGTGTTTTTAATATTTTGGGGACTAAGTATTTGTTATATAAATGATTAAAAACGTCATTTGCTATTAGAAAAACAGCTATCCTTCAAGAAAACGAATCCCACTTGATAGGCGTATGTTCAATGTTCTAGCATTAAACTAATATTTAAGTAAAAGAAATTTAAAACATCCTTGTTCTATTCAAGAGCTATTTCGTTTGACAGCTCATTATATATCATTTGAAATGTGTAATACAGTCGACGCTCGTTATAACGACCACACATTATAAAGACCATTCCATTACAACGACCAGTGATAAAATCCCCAACTGTTTTTTACTAAGCACTATGTTATTTTACTTCCTGTATAACGACTGCCCAGTGTCGTCTAATCCCAATACAACGTCCGAATTCAGCCGGTATTTTTCTGAAAAGAACATGTTTCTAAACGTAAATGACCTTCATTATAGTATTGCCAAGCTTCTTAGATGTAGTCGTCAGTGTTACAGCTCAACGTTGACGGGGGGGGGGGGAATTACCACTCACCCCAGCGCGGAAATTATAATAGCTTAAAAAAAAAAAAAAAATGTTTCATGCTAATTAGAATTTAAAATGTTTTTTTTTGAAAGGCAAGAAAATACAGAAATTATTTATCATCTTTAACTGTAATGAAAAATTATGTTTTGCAAAAATCACATATGCTGAAAAGACAAGCAACCATTTCTGATCTTTTCTTTAGAAAATAAATGTTTTGTAAGTATATAACACCCTTTATTTTCTACTTTAAAATCTGTTTTAGAAATATATTTTTAATTGATAAAATTTTATTTTTAATACCAATGATAAAAAATAATTTGAGTATTTATTTGGAATCTTTTTAAAAATCGCCTATTTTTACAGAACTGCTGAGCGTCATGTGTACATTTTTTTAATTATATCCACTATAGCGACCACATGTTATAAAGACCTTTTGCTGTGGGTCGCAGAGGGTCGTTATAACGAGCTTCGACTGTATCAAAAATTTATTAAAAAATAGAATAAGTAATTAAAAATTGTTCTAAAAGTCATTAACGAAAATAAAGCCAAACGAAAATTTCTAAGGTCAAGGCCTTTGAAAAAAGGCCAAATTTCCATAATTTGGCCTTAAAAAGGACAATATGGCAACCTTGTTTTGAAAAGAAGCGAAATAGTTGACTTCAGCCGATGTTATCAACGGTATTTCCCCCTGATTTATAAGGGGCGTTACTTTACAGGAAATGAAAAGGCAGTTTTAAATAAAGATTAGAAAGTCTATGGAGGACATAAACAAAAGATTCCGATAATGCGCTTGGATGTTTATTTCAGTGCGATGTGAAATCAGTTATGAAATGCTCGTAGTTTGTTTTTCCCCAGAAAAACTAGAAAAACTGATTGCATTGTTTAACTTCGATAATGTTTTAAAAAAGCAAGTACTAAACAACTTGCTGAAAATCGTAAGAAATAAATTTCACAGTTAAACAAAAGTCATTCAAACATTTTCATTGATTTTACGGCAAGTTCAGTACACGCAGATTCAAAAGTTTGTAACGAAGTGGAACCGAATAATTTTTTTTAAAATCACACTTTCAATAGTGTATAAAAAATACCATATTTTATTTTAAATATTTTCCACTTTTTTAGTCTTTAATTTATAATTAATTATTACAAATATTATGGAATCCTGAAATTAATTTTTCTGAGATTCACTATCAGGTGGATCTACTCGAAATTAAGCTCTTAAGATAATAATAATAAGCTTAAAATAATAAGCTTGAAACAAGGCAAGTTAAATAAAAGCATTGTAAAAATATATTTGAATAAGCTGCCGGAAATTTCTGCACTGAACTTCAGAATGTTCTTTTTTTTATGACGTGAAAAATGTTGTTCATGTTCTCTCAACAAAAATTATTTTATAATTAATACTCTTGTAATGCAAATACAAAGTTGATTTGAAGGTTCTTTCCAGTATTAATAGTTGCATTTACATTGCATAATTTCAGAATTCATGCACTTTCGTAGAAGAACGAGTTATGGAGATGCCAAAAAATTACTCTTTATAGTATTAATCTCACAGTGACCTTATAGAACTGTAGTACTTATTTATGTCACTATAGTGCACTTTCATAAACACGCTTTATATAGATGTTAAATAAACCGAAGGTTCTTTACTAATATCACAGTAACACGACAGAAATATGGTATTTATATGTCACTGAAGACTTTCATTAAAACTGTTTACGCAAATGTTAAATCAATCGGAGGTTCTCTATGGCATTAATCATCACAGTAACACGACAGAAATATAGTATTTATGTGTCACTGCAGTCACAGTTTCATTAACCCTTTCCTGCACAAGGCATTAAATTTTTTTAAATATGATGAAAAAACATCATGAATGTGCTTAGTTTATCATTTAGACATAGAATTTACAAAAAAAAAAAAACCACCTCTTTCTGAGGAGGGGTCGTTGTCCCTCTTTGGGGACATTCCCTCATATGAGGATCCCTTTGGACACAGCCATCTCGATACGCTCAAAAATTAATGTTAAATCTTACACAAAATCATAAATTAAGACTTCCAAAATATTGGAGGAAAATTGCCGAGTAAATTTGCTAAAATTGTAAAGGTCAAGAACTCAAAAAAATTCCTATCTCCGAGTAAAGAAATTTGCGCATTTTAAATCTATAATTTTTCCGAAATGAAAGCGAAATTTCATTGTGCTGCCATCTATATTCTAAAAGGAGAACTATCAGCTGCCTTTTCCTGCAATTTTACGGGGTTCAAATTGGAAAATATTTTTTTTTAGAAAATTTTAAAGTTTGTGTCCTCTTTTGCGACCACTGTGCCGGAAAAGGTTAAAACTGTTTACGCAAATGTTAAATAAATCGAAGGATTTCTATGGTACTAATCATCACAGTAACACAACATAAATATGGTATTTATATGTCACTGTAGACTTTCATTAAAACTGTTTACGCAAATGTTAAATCAATCGAAGGTTCTCTATGGTATTAATCATCACAGTAACACGATAGAAATATGGTATTTATATCTCACTGTAGTCACACTTTCATTAAAACTGTTTACGCAAATGTTAAATCAGTCGAAGTTTTTCTATGGCAGTAATCATCACAGTAACAAGACAGAAATATGGTATTTATATGTCACTGTAGTCACACTTTCATTAAAACTGTTTACGCAATTGGTAAATCAATTGAGGGTTCTCTATGGTACTAATCATCACAGTAACACGACAGAAATATGGTATTTATTTGTCACTGTAGTCACACTTACATTAAAACTGTTTACGCAAATGGTAAATCAATCGAAGGTTCTCTATGGCACTAATCATCACAGCAACACGACAGAAATATGGTATTTATATGTCACTGTAGACTTTCATTAAAACTGTTTACGCAAAAGTTAAATCAATCGAAGGTTCTCTATGGTACTAATCATCACAGTGAGATGGCAGAATTGTAGTATTTCTGTCACTGTGCTGACATATATTCATAAAAACCATTTGGGCAAATGTTAAAAGAACACATAATGAGTTACATTGTTTTCATTGCGCAATGTTGAACAATATTTTTACATGTTGATAAAATGCTATCAGTCCTAAAATTCTATCTTAAATGAAAAATAACTCTTGTGTCGACAAGACATAAAGTTTAACATTACTTTCAAAGAATAGAAATAAATTTAAAGTGAAAACTAGGCTTTATTTTACAAAACTTTATTATTCAACAATTGCTCTGGTGTAGTGTGTAATTTAGAAAAAAATTGTGCGAGATCAGTCTCGTCTCTTTCATCTTATGATAGCCGAAATTTATAAAATCTATCACCAAATTCTGTAGTAACGTCAACTCCAGACATTTCCATTTTTATAAAAAATTGTTCTATGATTTTATTTGGAAACTTAAATCATTCTAGGCATTTCATGTATGGCAGGCGTATACTTTAATTTTCTTAGAAGATATAGTCAAAAATTATCTCAATACAACTAAATGTTTGGTAAGTGATTTTTTTACTTTAAATGCTTATATCTCAAAACTTCATTTTCAGAGTTTACGCAAAGAATTTTAAAAATATTGTTCATCGTATCTCTATGAAATGTTGCAGATATATTTATGCAAACGCAACGAAAAAATTATGCAAACTCAAAGCATTATGTGTTATGTTTTTTCAGTGCTTTGTATATTATTTATAATTTTTAAGATTAAAATATTATCCAATTTTAATGTCATATAAAGTCATTAAAAGATATGCATCAAGCTGTGAAGCTGCATCAAGAAATACATGTTCGCCAACTTATACGGAATTGGTTTACATTATATATACACTTGCAATGCTCAGAATTATTACAATGACTTTAAATTTCATACTTAATGAATTTTAAAGTCAGTATAATAATTTTAAACATTGCAATCAATCAATTAATTCTTTTGTAACTGCGGTTAAAAAATCTATCAAACCCTTTAAGTATTTGTGCGTTATAAATAGTCGCACCTTCGCTACTTTTGAGTTGCCTTTTAATAACCGAATAAAACCGGATAACCGAAACAAAAATAACGGTTTCCGGTGCAAACCGGTAGTTTTTTCCTATCCCTCAAAATTTCTATTTTCCTATCCTAAAAAACAGCTCAGTCCCGAGGTGAAATTTTTGACGATTACAATACTTTCTCTTTGTATAACTTCGTATTATGAGTAAAAAAAAATATTATAACTGATTGCACCGAGATTTCAAAATCAGATTTTCTATTAACCCTTTCCGGAGCAAGGCATTAATATTTTTTAAATGCGAGAAAAAACATCATTAATGGGCTTAGTTTATCGTTTAGACATAGAATTTACAAAAAAACCCACCTCTTCCTGTGGAGGGGTCGTTTCGTTGTCCCTATTTGGGGACACCCTCCTCATATGAGGAACCCTTTGGACACAGCCATCTTGATACGTTCAAAAAATAATGTTAAATTTTACACAAAATCATGAAACTTCTAAAATATTGGAAGAAAATTGTCGAGTAAATTTCCTAAAATTGTAAAGGTCAAGAACTCAAAAAAAAAAATCCTATATCTGAGTTAAGAAATTTGGGCATTTTAAATCTATAATTTTTTGGAAATAAAAGCGAAATTTCACTGTGCTGCCATCTACATTCCAAAAGGAGAACTATCAGCTGCCTTTCCTACAATTTTTCGGGTCTCAAAGTGGAAATGTATTTTTTTAGAAAATTTTAAAGTTGGTGTCCTCTTTTGCAACCACTGCGCCGGAAAAGGTTAAAACGTGAAATCCATCTTTATTTCAAAAGCCGCGATTTTAGGTAGAGTAATAAAAACTGTTCCTGACTATGGAATTGTGCACTTCAAAGCGAAACTGTCTGCTTGTAGAAACGGAAAATCAATTCAAAATAGGAACAAAATAAACGGATCTTTCCTGCAAAGGTAATCGCCTTATCTTCAACGCTTTTATCAGCACTTCGGTGCATCTGCGAATGTGAAAATATTTATCAGTCAGAACACTCACCGAGATGCCTTCTTTCTATCTGACGGGCGAAACCTAAAGAGCGATATTTACCTTTGGACAGAAAACCGTTTCTTCACATCCACGAACCAATTCAAAAACATACTATCAAGAATCCGAGTATGTAAATAAGTACTGGAATCAACGAGCTAATTTTAATTGAACTTATAGAATATTCGAAAGGAATAATACTGTCAAGATGCAAGTAAGTTTGAAACTTTTTTTATTTATTTACTAGCATAAAAGTTTTACATAAATGCCTCTAAGCAAGATCAGCGATGGCGCACACAAAATAGGTTTTCTTAAAATAGTAATCTTAGACTACTACTAATAATAGTAAATGTGTGTGTCTGTTGGCGTTCTGAAGGGAAGACTGCTAGACCCATATTCTACTCTGTAAAAAAATATCAATAAAGTTAAAGCAATCTAATAAAATGAATACTTAGAATAATAAAAAAAAATCCCTTTCGGCAAGCTGGAAGGCAAAGGTTCAGGTTAAAAAAGTAATGAAATATTACATATTGATCAATACAAACGTAGCCAATGACTTTATTGTTTCCACACATTGCAATATTTACGTCGTGATTCTGTTTTCATGACATTTAATTTTTTACTATATCAAGGTTTTATCATTCTACTCGAAAGGTTATGCTAGATTTATTAGTCAGTACAATGCTCAATTTTTTTTAATATTCCAACACATAATCATTCAACAGGTAGGTGTCATAAAGAAATAAACATCCCATCAGTGCAAATATCCCCTAGATAACATTAAGACAGCCTATCTGAAACAGTAGCAAGAAATTGACACTTGACACGAATGAAGAACGAATCTAGATTAATTTATTTAGTCTAGGTTACGAACGTTGTTGTGCGAACGTTGCTTTGTCATATGCTAAAATCGCATGACACCAAACATTTAAACACTACTAGAATGGGGTCATTTAGACAACCCCCTGGTTACAGAGATAATAGTCACTAAATTCTTAACACATAAGAGAATAAAAATTATTAAACATTGTGAGTGGAAAATTTAATACGTGTCTTTAAAGGATAAGATAAATTTAAATCTCCATCGACGGTTAAAAGCAAATACTCAGGCTGAAAACCCCAAAACAATTTTAAAGTTACTGTGATATTTTTTAATATCAAGAAGGAAGAAGGGAACTTTTTTTAAATATCTATTTTTTTGATATTTTATATTACATTTATTAAACAAATATTAGTGCCGCCATGATTAGTTAAATATCAAATAAAATTAATCTATGAAATTAACTAATTAGGGTCCGTTCAAATATTACGTAAGCACCTAGGGGGGGAGGGGGTTTGCGATTTGCTTATTTTTGCTGACAAGGGGGGAGGGGGTATGAGTGATGCTTACGTAAGACATTAAAACCACTTTATTTCCGAAAATCTCTTGTAACTTGCAAAAATAATTTAATTAAAAAAATTAAATTTGAAAAAAAACTTAAATTTGGCAAAAGAAAATTAAACTTGAATTTTTAAAATTGTGATAAACTAAGAAATTTTCTTAAACAAAATTGTAAGGAAGTTAAATACATTTTTTTTTTCATTTTAAACCGAGTTAGAGTTTTTTTATTTGAATTAAGTCCTAAAATTTTTAAAATTAGATTATTACTGTTATACGTTTTGTGAAAAAAAGAACGGGGTGGGGGTGCCGTTTGCTTACGTAATTATAAGAGGGGGGTTTGCGATTTGCTTATTTTTGCTGACAAGGGGGGCGGGGGTCAAAAATTACCAAAAGCATGCTTAAGTAATATTTGAATGGCCCCTTATCAGACTAACTATTAATGTTAACTATTTGATTAATTAAAATTAACCATTAACTTAATTAAATATTTAATTAATTGAGACGAAATCTTCACTAAAATATTTTTTATGGCTCATAGTATTTTCCACCAATAGTTTGGATTTATCTTAATTTAAATAAAAATCATCGTGGCTACGTTTGTATGTTCCACACTGGACTAATTTCAACCAAACTTTGCACACTTTTTATTTAAGACAAGAGAAAGGTCACTCTCAACTCTTCAAAGCCCAAAAATCAGTTAAAATTTCAGTTAATTAAAAATTTATCGAGGCGTTTTTCCGCGATATCTTTAGAAAGTATTATCTCAAGAAACTATTTTTACACCATATAAAATTTAAAAAAATTAGCTTTTCACTGACAAAAATTTCATTTCCATACAATTTGGTTCGCTCATTTTAATACTTTTTTCAAAATTAATTTTATGCAGAATTCCTAACAATAATCTTTATTGTTGAAGAACAAGAATAATATGAAGAATTGTTGCCAGAATACATTAACAGAATTCTGGACGAATGCGAAAAGAAAATTTTAAAAGTAGACGATTGACAATTTATATCAGGACCAACATTTGATTTGATTTATTTTCATGCTTTAAATTAATGAATAATTGGCTAGTTAAATTAATTCTTTCAAAATATTCATTGAAACCTTTCTTTTACTTTAGTTATATATAGTTCAGATACTATTTAGATAAATGGAATTTGGTATGTGGCCTTCGTACCTTAATCCAATTGTGTTAAATTAAAGAAACGAGTAATTTTTTTCAATTTTCACAATGACCGCGTTGAGAACTATTTGCAAGAAATGTGAAGAGTATAGTTCAGACCTTAAATCGGAGTAGTGGACATTTAACTTTAAATAAATTTATTAAACACAAAAAGACATATATAGGATTACCACAATTGCCAAGCATTGATACCGGAGGTTCAAGAGCTAAATAAATAAAACATGAAAAAAGTGGGTAGGTAATGATTTATTTTGCTGTGATAAAACAATCAATAAATTTGAAGCAATCTAATAAAATGAACACTTAGAATAATAAAATGATCCATGTCTAATCCTTTTTAGCCCAGTCATATTTTGAAGTTGATTTTCCTTTCTTAATTACATAATTTTGTTCTTTCACATTATTATAAAATTGGGCGCAAGTCGTTTTAAAATTTACAAAAACAAATCAAAATCGCTTCATTTATCTTCACTGACTACTGTTTATTTCGACCGACCATTGAGTTGACATGACGGAAAATATTCTCTCCACACTTACATTGGGGGCTGGGATGGCAAATACATATTCTCATAGCTTTATTAGACATGACTTCTGATCAATATACTTTGTGTCTGCAAAACACTTCAGCCATTTCTTTTCCATACTCAATTTCATAGTTGCTTCGCAGTTTTGGTGGTACGTTTTTTTCTCTAAATAATCTTTTAGATATACAAACTGGTTGAACAGACTCATAGACTTTCAGTGTCGCCAATAAGAAATGAGTCACTTCATTTGTGTACACCCAATAAAATAATATCTCTTATAAAAAATAAATGTGTTTAGGCATTTAATTCTAAAAATTAAGGATTAGGAGATTGTAGATGAAAAAAGATCATAACAGATCGTTACGCCAAATATTGGACAGATAATATCCACGTCTAAGGAGGAGTTAATTGCATTATTATATTCTATAACATGCGATAAAACCAGTGGGAGTGGCCTCCCCTAAACTTTCTCGTATACTGCTCAAAAATCTGTCATTTCCCCTCCCCTTGCGTGGATAAAAAAAATCGAACCTACTGTAATCCAGAATGCAACGAATATCAGAAGGTTTTTCATTGCAGATTATAGTGATTGTAAAATATTTAAGTGAAGAATCATATTAAAAGAGATGCCTATGTATTAAAATTTAGCAATATTGATTTTGCATCACACTCCAGCAAGATTCGCTATTATACGAGCGAGCGAAAACAAAACAGGAGATAATACATATCTATCACAAACTCCGTCTCAAGGACAAAGTGACGTAATCCTCCCGCTTGGTACCAGATATTGTTAAGTACGCATGCTCATGGAAATCAGTTTTGAAACGAATGCTTAACAAGTATGCGATTATACAGACCGACAGACAGTCAACCCTTTGACAGATTTGGCACAAAATTTTATACGGACCTACATTCATGACGGTAAAACTGTGTACCAAATTTTATCCATCTAGGTATTCAAGTTTTTGTGTTATAGTGTTCACATGACTTCGGACATACAGACAGACAGATTTCCCGTTCAGGGATTTTGTCCAAAATTCGATAGAAACCTACAAATTAAGTTTAAAGACCACATACCAAATTTCATCCCCGTAGCTCTAATAGTTTTCGAGTTATCGTGTTCACA
>BGPR01036785.1:0-15395 GCA_013235015.1 Araneus ventricosus
TCTAGACCTTTGGGTATTTTGGCTCAAGATGTTTAAAAGAATGGGCAACAGTACAGAAGCAAGACTGATTTAAAAATTGTTGATCCACACACCTTTGAAGCCCTGCCTGGTTCTATGAACCAACAATCAATGCAAACAATAGAAAAAAGAGTTTCCCCACATCACTTGCTAAAGATTAAATCATATTGACACTATACTTTTTCGAACTTCAACTGCATGGTAATTTTTCTAATTTATATAATGTAATTAAATTTAAATGTATTTTTGCTTTGTCTTCCTTATATTATGAAGTATCCTTTCATTTCATAAAAATATGCATTTCCTAAAAGTACGATATATATTTCTAGTCTTATGTCATCTAATGACTTTATACTTTTTTCCATTTGGTGTATTAGGAAGGAGAACAGAGTCAAGTTTTTTTAGCTTTTTCAATTTCTTGTTTTGTACAACATTTTTGTCAATCTTTTTTCTTTTCTTTTCATTCTGATTCTATTCTGTTCCATTCTAATTTTTCCAAACCTGCAATTCTACAGTGCACTAGTGACGTTACTAGATTCACAGCTCCATTGCTATAGTTATTGTCATTTAATTAAGTCAATATTTTAATTGTTTATTTAATTTTGAATTAATTTAATAGCTAGATTTAGTTCAATGTTTTACTAGACTAATTTAATTTATCAACTAAAATTTTATTAATAATAAGGTGACCAACTTTCTTCCAATGAAAAGGATACAAATAATTTGAACACAAAAAATATTGTAAATTAAAGAAAGATTTATTCATTGCAATAATAATACAGAATGCACTACAATATGATAAATACATAATAAAAACATTTGTAACAATTTATTGTACAGACAGAACATACATGTGGAGGACTGTTGGTCACATTATTAATAACAATTGCATTTTATAGTTGCCATAATATTTAATTATTAATATTAGTTTCATTGACAATTTTTGATAATTAAGACACTTTCAATACACTAATTTTAAATTAATATCTGAATTTTGTGTACCTATAAATTATCGAAAGAATTTAAGCACTCTTTGGATATAGGGTCAAGTATCCTATGTTTAGGGATACTTGACCCTACTTGATTTCATAAAATATATTTATTTTATGATTAAATGACATATCAATTAATCATAAGTGGATTTCTCATTTTTGAGAACATATTTTATCATGCTAATAATCAAAATATTCAAGAAGAAATATAAGAAAAGCTAAAACTAGGGTCAAGTATCTCTAGTTTTCCCTATATTGAAAAACTTGCCTGCTTTCGCTGGAACAAGTTAAATTGAAAATTTTTGCATATTAAGTAACCACTCGGAGAGATGAATTTCAAACTCGGAATTATCTTGTGTTGTAAAGAAAAGAATTTCAACCCACAACTTGCAGATGGTGTCTTTTTCTCCCCATCATTTCTATTTTGTTTAAAGCTTGTAGTATTAATTCCTGTACCTTCATGGATGGTTTAGAAGATTAGAACAGCAAATACTGGGAAAATGGGGTGGTTCATTTTTTTACTGGGAGTTTGTATTCAGATTTATCCCATGCTTGCGCTAGCATTTCAGTTTTATTTAATATTATTGCTATAATAGAAATGTGAACTATATTTAAAATATTGCTTTTTTTTTGTAATTTACATATTTTTTGCAGAAAAAGTAATTATTTTATGTTTAATATTGAATGGAATGGGTAAAAAGGCATGAATGCAGGAAAAATGGAAACAAGTTAGATTTTCTTTTATTCTTGTTCAAAATTGCATTTTATCTGAAATAAAACTTATATTTATATATTAAGGACAACTTTTTTTCTATTTGTTTCAAGAGCCAATAAAATTGGAGTAATTGCCTGTTTGTTGTCAAAATGATTCTGTGTGTGTCTAAATGTTCCAAAAAATGTGTGTGAGGATTGTATGTCAATTTTATGTTTTGTGTCCATTTATAGGATGATGATGGCCAAGTGCATGAAAGTGTTGTAGAAAAAGTTGTTGAAAAGTGTCCAAAGAAAGAAAAAGGTATCGAGGAACTTGTGTTCAATTGTTCTAAATGTGATAAAAGTTTTCGTGTGCAGTCATTATTACAATTTCACATTAAAATGCATACTGCAGAAAATCCTTCCTCTAAGGCTTCAGAGTATCACTGCCTGAATTCCAGTTCAAGTAGTGAAGATGAGAGCAGTTCTCCTGAGAAGCCGTCAAATTTAAATCAACGGTATGAAATTTGTCTACTCTATGATTCTGCAATAGTGAACAGAAGGTTATTTGGTATATTAAGGTATTTTGTTTGATTGATAGTGTTATTATTTCCTCTAAGTACATAATGGTTTTTCATAACCAGAAATAGGATTTAAAAGGGCCATTTTTTTTGTAGTGTTAATTTGAAGGTGGAAATTCATTTAGCTTATTGGATGACATAAATTTTTCTCAATTAATTATCAAGTCAAGACACTTTGTTTAGGCTTGAGATAAGAAACTGGAACATCTAGATTTTTGTTTCATCGAAAAATTTGGCGAGAACTCATTCCAACCTTAAAAATTGATGAATTTGTTGGGAAGTATTCTTCCCACGGCCTTAGAAAGGGTTATTAGGATGTTGGCTTACCCTTAAAACTGTATCTTTAAGCCATCAAATTGAATATTATCAGAAAGAAATAAACAACTACTAATTTCTAATGTGAAAATCAAAATCGCAGTAGTTTTACTTAATAAAAATATCCTCCTTTGGATTAGCTTCTGAAGTTTTGTTATATTTTATTAATTTAATTGGTTTGTTTGTATTTGAGGCTTAAAAATTAAATGTCTCTCAACACTATGAAACAATATTGTGGTTATTATCATTTTTAATTGATTAATTTCTTCCATGTCCATTTTCTTTATTCTCTTTAGAATTCAGGGAAAAAAAGTGTTCATTTTAGGAATGTCAAATAGTAATTTTCTGTTTCATGTTCTGTGCATAAAATTGGCATATCTACTGCTCATTTCCCACAGTAATTCATTATTGAATGTGTTCATCATTATACAAAGTTTTTGAAATTTTTTTTTTCAAAAATACCTGTGTTTCTTTTTCTAGTGAAATTGTTTTTACTTAAATTAGCATCATTTGTTAATTGTCTGAAAAAAAGGAAACTTAATGCTTTTTTTTCATGTGTTTAGAAAAATAAAAGTACAATTGGGAGAAGTTAAAAGTAATTTTGTACACTTAGAAAGAAACTGAATTTCCAATACTAAACTCTTGTTTTCACAGTTATTTAGTATTTGTATCACAAATTTATGTCGCTCTATTTCTTGCAATAGTTTGCAAGTTTTAAATTGAAGGATGCAATAATAAAATATGTTCTTGAACTTCTGTTTTTACCTTTCTGTCTACAAAGTGCCATATATTTCAGAAAACTTTTTTTTTTTTGTAATATTTTCACATTAGTTTCACTTAAACGGGATTAGGAAGCACCATGATAGCATGTTGAAATTGTTCTATGTCGGTTTCAGTTTGTCAGTCATGATAAAATACATCTGGCATGTAATAAGGTTGCATATAATACTGATGGAAAACAATTTTTTTTTTCCTTTGTAGGTATGGATATTTTAAGAACTATTTCAGCCTCATGATAGTTTTTTTTTTTTTAAATGCAATATTGAAACTAAAAATGATACACATCTTTGCATCACAATGAATTTGCTGCTAAACTTAGTATTCTTAAAAAATGTAGTAGAATTGTGTTTTTAAGCAATAACTGCACAACTTGCATAATTGTCTAATTAAAATTAAAGCATTTCTTTTTGCGTAATTGTTTCAGTTCAATTTAGACATTAATTATAGATATTGCAAAATATTTATAAAAATTATTTATTCAAACTGTGCAATCAAATTATTTAATAGCATACTGTTATATCTTGGTTATTGTATTTACATAATGTTGAAAAATATGTTTGCGATGTAGAAAGCTAGTCATTTTTTTACAACCAGTATGTTGGATTAGGTACAATTAGAATCTGTGTTTCTATTTTTTTTTTTTTTTTTGTCTGATATATCTATGTTTTCAATTTAAATGTTACAAATATATGTTATTTAGATATTTTTGTTAAAAGTAATATGCAACTTATTTTTGTCCTTTTTTCATATTATATCAATAGTTTTTGCAAATTCTTTTTGTGCATTTTATTATGACATAAGACTCGGCTTCATATTTTTAAATACCAATTTTCTTATCCCTTTGAGGACGACTGTCACACTGGTGTGCCAACTATTCATAGTGTTAAGCATGCGGCTGTCCTCTAAGGGTTAATGTACATATGATAGAATTAAAAATATGCTATTGCATTTAATTATGTATTTTTAATGAAACTTGCAACTTTCTAACTGCTACAAGACTTTCTACTATTTATCTATTTTCTTAATTGCTACTAGACCTACTACTATTTTATAGACTTAACTGCTTTTACTAGACTTCTATAATTTACTTAAGTAGAATAAGTTGATTAATTTAATGAATTCATTTAAATAGAAAATTTAAATTTTATCTGGTAAAAAATTTTATCTTCTTTTGAATAATAATTTTAATAAGGTGATATGAACTAGCTTTTGGACGTTAATACTGACAATATTGTATAAAGAAATAATATTTTTTCACGCAGATACAATTTTTTCAGTCTCATTCTCCCTCACTTTTGTTATTAAATTAGTTTTAAAGGTTTCAGCTAAAATGTTCTCATCTAATTTTAAAATGAAAATGGAGTTGTAGAAATAAAGCTTGAAAATGCGAATCGGATTTAGATTATACTTGGAAATAGTAGCTTAATTATTTGAATGTCTTCGAGCTCTGTGTGAATATATTCAGGAAATGAATTTTGGCCTTTATTTGGTAAATACTAATTTGATTGAGTTCCCCTTTCCTTCCCCAGTGCTTTGGAAAAATTGTTTCATATATTTCAGAAATTTTTGTGGTGAAAACATGTCATTTGGGATTACTCAGTCGTAATGACAGAAAAAAAGATAGCATTTTTTAAAAGTTAAAATTATTCCAATTAATTTAATAATTTCTTTCTTTCTTGGCTGGAAAAAAATAACAAATGACATTATTCATTACCTCAGAATGACAGGTTAACATTTTGATTAACTTGTCAAAACCAATATGTACATTTTCTAGTCATTAAAATCTATATACTGAATATTTGATAATTGATTTATCTCTATCTTCTAGAAAAGTAGATATTTGTATATCCCAAGGTGCCTTAGTTTCTCAGAAGGACTTGGGATTAAATGATGAATTCAGTATATTGAACCTGAAACTTTCCAAAGCTGATGGCAAAAGTTTGAGAAAAGTTAGAGGCATCTAAATTTTCTATCAAATGCGAAACTTTTGCATCCGGAGATTCCACTGCACATTAAGAAGTCTCGAGTTTAAATGGTTAGAAAAGATTTCTGGTTGATGTTCAAATTAAACATTACCCAGGTGGCAGGGAGCATTCATGTTCAGTTAAATGTCATAATAGTTTAAACATGAAGCATTCTTCTAATGAAAAAAGTTTTAGGAAATCTAAGGCTAAGCCTTCCTCTAATTGTGACAATTTTGCATCAAGAGATGCAGCAGTCTCAAGCTTGTGTGGTGAGGGGCGATTTCTCCGAATTGAACCATGCCCAGATAATCCTGATTTGCCCATGATGTTTAACTTTGAAAGTTTGATATCTGAAAAGAGTCCTAGTAGTATGAAGGACGAGCATTCATATATAGATAAAAAAAAAAGTTTTGGAGAATATGAGTCATCTAAATCTTCTGCAAATTGTGAGAACTTATCAGAATATGCAACATTCTCACAAAAGGTTTCAAACTCGAGTGATGAGGAGGGATTTTTGTCCAATGAACAAATTGAACATTGTCTAGATTTATCCATAAGATATGATTTGGTTTCTGAAAAGAATCTTAATACTTTGAAGGAAAAGCATTTATTTGCAAAGGAAAAAAAGGCTTGGGAAATATAAGGTTTCCAAGTTGATCTATAATCGTAAAAACTTTGCATCAGATGATGCTGTCCCTGATCAAAATTTCTCGAACTCAAGAGGTAAAGTGGGATATCTGGAGGGACGAATTGAACCTTGTCCAAAATATGTAAAATTTTCTATGTTATTTGACTGGAAAAATTTAGATTGTTTAACTGATTATAACACGATAAATGAAAGCCAAAGTTCTGATGATGAAAAGCATTTAAGCCAAGTTAATGAGGCATCAAAGCCTTCATGCAATAATTAAAAAAAATTACATTAGATCAGTATAGCAATCTGTGATGAAATTCTTAATTCAAATGATCAAGGGTAATTACTGATTAATGACCAGATTGAGCAATCCAAATATTCTGGTAAAAGTTCTGATATGTTGAAGTTTTTCCATAAATTAGATTGTATTGGACTAGTTGAAGTATTAGTAAATACTAGTGGTAATTAGACAGATGGAAAATGCCTTTATATCTTATCTATCTTGTTTTATCAATGTAATTTTGATTTAACCTCTATCAAATTAAAGGAAATTGAATTTATATACATATTGAATAGTGAATGTAATTGGAATTAAAGACAGGATCGATTTTTTTCATTACATTTTAACCTAATTAATCAGTTGAGGAAATTGTTAAAAGCTTTATTAATTTTAACTATGTGTTTATTTACCACATAGAAGTTTTAGTACAAGCATTTTAATAGAGTTTAACCATCTGTAAACTGTCATTATGATGGAAAGTAAATATTTTCAAAATTTAGATGCAACTACAAACAATTCAATCATATGATTGCTTTTTATGGTGTTGCCTTGGTTATGTAACTACTGTGATATTTTTCATTGGTTTGTTCAAAGGATTAGTTAAAGCAGCAGTTTTCAACCTTTTTGGTTGTGTGTACCACCTATTGTGTAAAAATTAGTTTGAAGCTTTCTAACTAAATATACAAGTAAAAAAACACAAAGATATATATTATATGCACGTATATGTCAGTACTTAGTAAAGCTTACTGCAAAAGGATTAAAAATATATTGTTTCATAAAGTAAAAAGCAATTGATGATTCTTTAAGTTCCCCTGACTTCAACTCTTGACAAGAGTTCTGCGATCTACTAATATGCTATCCAATGCCCATAGGTTGGGCAGCGCTAAATTAAACAATTATATTTCTCCTATAAAAATAAATATTCTATATCTTGTCATTGGTCTCACTATAAATTATACTGCCCTCCCATTAGATTAATTTTTATTTCATTTCATCAGATTAGGAATGCTTTTGCAATTTAAATTGGTCCTGGAAACAATCCTGGGACTAAAAAATACTATTTTCATAGACCTTGCCATTTCTAACTTTTAACCTTTTTGTTGCAGCATCAGACGGGGGGTTATAAAGAAGCACCAAATTACTGGTCATTACTAGCCTTAAAAAAAAATCGGAGCTTTCTGGAAAACTTGAGAGGAACTGATAGACATAATTTTAAATATGGAGGGAATTGAAGATTTGGAAATGTCTGTATGATTATTACCTCAGTTAACACTGAAAATTACAAGCTGTTTATTCCTTCTACTGGGGATATTTTTTTAGTAACTATTTATATGAAGTACTATAATATTAAAATATAATGCAGTATTATGATTTAATTTTATGAGCTGAACCCAATTTCCTGCTGAAATAGCAGAATGCAGCTGAAAAATAGACAAATTTCTGACCCATGTAAATTGCAGGATAAATGAGGATTTAAATAACCAACAAAACTTGCATACATGATTTTTCTTCATCCTTCGAGGCTGTTGTGGACATTACTTGAGCTGTTAAGTTACTGGTTCAACCAAATTCTTTTGCTGGTTAAAAAACCAGCAAATTAAGCAAAAAAAAAAATTTAGATTTTTAATTAAGAGTTGCAAGAAAATTATTAGACTTGAAATTATGGTACTGTCTCATTACCAAGTTTGCAATACTTTTGTCAACCAATAGGTTTTAACTGCAATAAATCTAATAGAGTAAAACCTTGGGAATC
This sequence comes from Araneus ventricosus, assembly GCA_013235015.1. Taxonomy (NCBI): domain Eukaryota; kingdom Metazoa; phylum Arthropoda; class Arachnida; order Araneae; family Araneidae; genus Araneus; species Araneus ventricosus. Next base: position 8,011 of record BGPR01036785.1, read on the forward strand.
CAAATCAATTGGGCTCTTTTTTGTTTGGATTCCGGGAAATTCGGATTATCCGGAAAATTCAGTAAAATACTCTTGATATACCAAATGCAGTAGAGTATTGACTTTGGATACTCTGTGAAAGAGTAAGGAAAGAGCTAACTGCAATTTGCATCATCAAGCAAGTTTAGTTCCTTACATGAAAAGAAGATAACTGATTTTGTTTCTACTAATTAAGATGCTGAAATCATTCTAAATACCAATTCAAATGTTTCTTTTAAGTTAGGAATATACATTAGCTTTGTTTCCGATTCCTAATTGTTGTTTTCTTTCATTTTTTAATAAAAAAATCTCAGAAAATTAAAAAAAAAGATATTCAGATTCCTGAGGTTCTACTGTACTAGATTTGGCAAGTTATCTCTTGAAAAAAAATTTGGTGGTTTGGTGGCAGATGTAGCTTATGAATTATTATTTTCTTTTTTAGTGTAAGGAAAGAAAAGGAAAATACAAAAATCAGTTCTAAGGTATCATCTATCAAGAAAAGTCGTCTTGAAAAATACAAGAAGCGCAAAAGCAAGGAAGCTTCAAAATGCTCTCTTTGATAATTGTCCACTGAAATAATTTCTAGTAATGTCAAATGCTTGTGTCGTGAAAGAATGAATGGTGTTATGTGTGGTGGAAATATTCTGTATTTTGTGCAAACTTTGTCATGCCATCAGCACCTACATTTCTTGGGAAGAATTCACTGCATAAAAATCTTAAATGTTGTATTGTTGCTTTAATATTTTATGTATATGTGTGTGAAATTTTTATGTATTATGTGTGTTTTTGAGTTTTTTGAAGAATAAATATTTTATATGAAGAAGCAAAATTCTTAAATTTAAATAAATTACTTAAGATATAAATCAATTTATGATATTGTTTATGCTCGTGGTTAACATATATGTTTCTGAAAGTTTATTTTTCTTGTTTAGATTTTTTAAAAGATTTTTTTTAATTTAAAAATTTATTTAATACATTGAAATATTTTGAACTTTCCTTCTATATATTTTGCTAAATGATAATATTTATTCTTAATATGATTTTTATTGGGAACATTTTAGTGTAACGAAATATAGATTAAAACTATTTTATTGGATCTTATATTTGATACCATTGTATGGAAATTCATGCTACTTCTGATGTATTAACAGTTCTGCATAGAGTGTTTGAATTACCTTACAACTTTATTTACTCTGTAAATGTGATTTTAAATTAGTTTGACCATTTAAAAATTTTATCTTGATGTCTTCAACTTATAATTTGTTACTCGCCATATTCCATTATGTATAGATTTGTCTACTTCACATTAATTTCTTTCCATGTTCCGAAAATAAACGAAGTTTCATTTTTTAATTTGTGCATTCATTGTGTTTTTACGCACTTTATTTAACTCGTTTCATGTTTGTAAAGATGGGATTGTTATGCATTTTGATGACAATAACTATTTTAATATTTTCAGAACTTGAATATCAGCTGATCGATTAATTTAATTAAATTTTGATTCCATATCAATGGTGCCACTTCAGAATCAATTTGAGAAAAAACTTGTGCATGAAAGATTCTATAATTGTTAATGACCAAGCGAAGCGAGGCCTTTTTTCAACTTAACTTTTTGACATTTCTTCTGTTTGTCAGGAAATTTTTTTGCTATGCAGTCATGCCTAAACGTGTTGTTCAATATTCTTCGAATTTGGCATAAATAGTCCTTGAAGTCTTGTAGTTTTTAATATATATACACGTTTTTATTTTTTGATTCCATTTCAAGAGGTGGTCATTTTAATGGTTCCGATTTTTGGTGCCATTAACACAATTGAGTCATTTTTGTAATGGGAAGTTTGTCACCATTAAAACATTTGAATCATTTTGGTACTGGCAAGGTATTTAATTATTTTATTAACTGAGAAAATAACACTTCAGATATAAGTATTTTTCAGAAAAAAGCATTATTCAGAGATTAATTATAGTGTGATATAGGACAGAATGTAGAACATTACTAAATACTGATATCCTAGATCTTATGCAGAATGGAAAATGTTGTTCAGTCTCCTTAAACAAAAACACAACTTGTGTTTTGGAGTCAAAAATTCCTCCTGAAAACCCTATTGTTAAAGATTTTATGGATTATTTGTCAAATAGCTAGAGAGAAATTACCAAATTTTCTTGAATTCCATGAACCAAATGGTTCTTTCTAGCAGTTAATCTCCAACACTTGTTAATACGATATGTAGTTAGAAATTAACTGGACAGTTTTTGTCACTGAGGAACAACTAGCAAGTCGAGGACAAACGGCTCATGGCTTTGTCATTTATATAATACTTCACTCTCTACCATCTGTTCAAGTTTCTACCTTGCATATTGCTTCTTTTGGCTGTAACCAAGATTAGAAGTTATTTGTTCATGTACACCGCGTCCGAAAAAGTGCTTATTGCTCGTATGAAGCAGCATTTTAACATTCCTCTTTAAATTTGGAAAATCTTCAACAAAATTTATCTATGTACACTTTTAGCAACATTGAATAAGTGTTTGTCCTCTACACTAGTTTTTGACTGGTTTAACCCTTTCAGATTCATTGGTTTTGCAAGTGTAACCACATATTGAGCATTTTTTTTTTTTTTTACTGTGCATAGGCGAAACGTAATTTTTCTTTCATAATGTAAGAGCCAGATATATAGGTCAACTTATATAACAATTCCAGTTCAATACCGTTAGTATTAACAAAGATATTGGCATTGCAAAAGTTGAATTGCTTTCGATCTCTAAAAGAAACAAACTGATGAGGTTTCTTGTATATATTGATATTTTTTAAAATTGAATCTTCGAAAGTAATATTGAATTTTATCAAGGTTGAATATCCTGAATACTCTTGTATACTTGTAATTTAAATAATGTATTTAATTTATATTTCGATGATAACTTATTTGGAAGAAAAATAGCCCATTAAGGTTCATTTGTTTCACTGAGAAACCACAAATTTCTTGAATTCTAAATTTTTTTCTTTTACATATTTATGATCAGCTACATGTCTAATACTCATTTTTGAAATAAATTTAGTAATTTTCAAAACGAAATATGTAATGAACTTGAAAAGATTCAAAGAGGATTGTGAAGAAATTGATGATGATCCATGTAAAAACTGGTTATCAAACATTTTTTGACATTAGAGGAATTGGGTACCTGAAGTTAAACCAACAATATTGCACAAGCATTCTTACTACCATATGGGAACTGTATCATCTCTGTTGTATTCCCACATTTCAGGCTGTTTACACGAATCAATGGGTAAAACAACCTGTGTGAAACAAATCATGACTTCTTCACCAGGACAATGCCTCAGCCCACAGTTCAATGTCTGTCAAGATGTTTTTGGCCAAGCACGGTATCCTCATCTTGGAATCCAATCCTTTTCACCTGATCTTGCCCTGTGTGACTTCTTTTTATTCTCCATATTGTAATTAGTACTAAAAGGAAGTAGATTTAAGACTGCAGATGGATCCATTGAAAGTAAGATACTTTGTTTTCTGCTTATAGGAGAAAGTAGCAAAGAACTGGATTATTATTTGTGTTTCTCTAATAGCTATTTCTTCTTGCATAACTTTCAAATATAGAATTATTCAAAACAATTGCTCTGATTACAAATGGCTGTAACTTTCTTGTAAACAACAATAGTAAGGAGAAATTCGAACACGATATACAAAGAAGCTTAATGTTTTGTTTGAATGCATAATAATTGCCCAATGTGACTTCCCGTGGTCACACAAGCAGCATCCAAGTAGTCCCCCATTTTCATGCCACACACTGTGCAGCATGTTCGCAGTCATTGGTGCGTGCTTCCATGCTCTTCTTATGGCTGTTTAAAAATTCTGAAATTACTTCTTGGGTCTTCATTTCATTGAGATGTGATGTCGACTGCCTTAGCGTGCAACAGTGAATGTACTCATAGAGAATGTTTCATGTGGTAGTGAAACGGACTACCGCACAGATGATGTCTGTGCAATCGAGAGAAATCACATAGGGCTATTATTAAGTACCCTAACAAAACTTTAAGCTTTCTCCTCTATTGCATTGAATTTTTTCTTCTTATTGTTGCTTAGAATAGTTAGACATTACAGTCACTCGAGATTCTGGCTTGTCAGGATTTTTGATCCAGAGCCATTCCACATATGCTTGGAAATCTTCAGAAGTTTTGGCTCATCAAACGCCTCGTCATTTCAAGTTTTATTGTCTCCTTATTGTCGTAATGCCGTCCCCACATAACCATTTTCCATTTCGGGACAAAAATGTATCAGAGGGGACTTAGGGGATGGGAATGTGATAACTCAAAAATCTGGGTGATCTAGCACTGTGATCAAATAACGAACAGAAACGTGGACAATCACTCCTGGATGTTCAGAAATTTGGGAGGATTTTTTCCACACAACTTTTCTTAACTGTAAAAATTTAATAAAAAAATTATGTATAAACAAACAGCGATGCAAAACAGTTTTTTAAAAAAAGTTTAGAAAATAAGTGCTAAATTGCGGTGATCTCATTCATTGCATTTGGGTTTTCTTAATATTATTTCAGTAAACAATTCGTTTTCTGACAATTTCCCAAATCCATTTTTAAACTGTTAATTTGGGTTGGCTTTAAGGCAAATTTACCATCCTATTGTTTAAAAAAATAGCAGGACTAATCTTCCATCGACTTTCTCGTATACTAATAGAATATGAAGCGTTTTGTGTAAAGTTTTGTAATACAATGAAGAGGATCGTATATGCATGATGGACACCTTGTCGACTGATTGAATCCAAAATATGATGCAGATCTACAATTTTGGTTAAAAGACCACATACCATTTTATTTCATTTTTTATAATAGAATTAGTTCAACGCCAAAACAATGAAAAACAGCATTGAAATAACTTCGTATTAACTGAGGAAAGCTAACAATTACCATCGTGATAATTAATTATTCGTGCTCGATCGAGGAACATCGAGATAAGAAGTTTTAATTGGATTCGGGGCTTTTCTGGATAATTCTATTCGAAAAGAAAAAGGACAAAAAGAACAGTTGCGCCTAGTTAAAAGTTAACGCTTTGAAGAGACGTGGATGACTCGTGCTTGACCATTTAGCTTTTTGAGTTATCGAGTTGGCATGCACACAGACGGACAGACAAATAGACTTCCTGTACGGAGATCTCGTCCAAATTTCGAAAGTAATCAACAGTTGGTGTCAAGAGCACATACCAAATTTTATCCGTTTATTTCATTTCGTTTTAGAGTTATTGTGTTCAGAGATAGGCGAACATAATTTCAAAAATTGTTTATTCTGACTCACAGAAATTGTTATAATCTAGCTTTGACGATTGCAATCCTTTCTCTTTGTATGCATATTTCGTATAGGAGGAGGTGGAGATAATTTATTCTCTCTATATGAAAAGATGATCAGAAATATTTTACGTTTTCATGAAATGCATTTACATGGATGAATTTAAATTCTACACATAAGTGTTTAGTACCATTCTTTTGAAAACTCTTAGATTTGCTGGAATTTCAAACTACTTTTGCCTTTTAAAATTAAAAAAGGAAATTTGCAACTTATATTTTTAGTAATTTCTTCATCCGTCGATGGCAGCGCTATCTAAGTATGGCTTTGATGCTTATTTTTGACTGGTTTTAGTTGGATAATTTATTCGATATTCATTTTAGCTCCAAACTGATTCATTCTTGCACTTCGAATTGAGATGTTATTTGATCATATAATACGCCTTAATATATGTAGACTTAAATACGTCAACAACCAGCACCGAAGCATTTATTAGTATTATTATTTCTTTCCCTTTATTAAATAGTGTCCTTCATTTTAGTAGGAGGCTGTCAATGTAACGAAGTAACTCCCGCGATTTGGAAGCTGCTTGGGGCGTTGGACCGGCGTAAGCGGACAGTAAGGAGGACCCTTTCTACTGTTTTTATAAATTAAAGGATCCTTCATAATTATTTTGCGAGGCCTGACCAAAAAGAAATTGAACTTTTAAATTGAGCGTTATCGCGTCAACTCCATGGTAATGGCATTGTATCGTGTTAACCTTGAGCTTGCACCTGCACGTTTTCAAGAAGAACGCCACACCATTTTGTCACTGTTTTAGGAGTGGTAGAGTGAATCAGTATTTTGTGTGTTTGCGATTAATTGCGATTTGAAAATAGAAGAGCAACGAGATTGCGTGATATTTTGCTTAAAATTGGCAAAAAAAGCTTTTAATGAAACATTTTAGAAGCTGGAACAAACTTATGGAGAGAATTGTTACCGCCGATCTCTAAATGATTCGAACCGCCGATCTCTAGATGATTCGAAAACTGGGCACCCTTCTACGTCGACTGGCGCCTATTTTTTGAATCATCTTTGGTGGATGTTTTGCTAGATTTCCCACTGAGGAATTCCACTCTTTGATTCTTTGACAAATCATCTTTTAAATATCCACGAGAAGTGAAACTCACTTCACACGATTATGACGGATAATCTCAGGATTTATCACACAGCAACAAAATAAGTTTCTCGTCTCTTGCCTGAACATGAATCGTGTTACAGCTAGTCAGGAGTTGCTGGAGCGTTGAAATGCGGATCAAAATTGTCTAATACATATTGTAACTCTCTACCTTTGACCGTGTCGACTTTCTTTTGTTTCCAAAGTTAAAATCCACAGAGACGTGTTGAAACAACGAGACAGGGATTTACTTGTGATCGCAGAAAGGAATTCCCAGGAGCCATTTCAGCAACGGAAGGTGCGTTAGGAGCAGGAGGATAGTTAAAGGAGAAAAATCTCATTAAAAGATACTCTGAGGAAGCATTGATTTATATCAAAAGTTTGGTTTCTCCTTTGGACAGGCTACGTATAAACCGTGCATTTTTAGCCTACAGTACCATTTAGATACTCTGGTTTTGCATTAATTCCTAAAAAATCGAGATTTTAATATGTTTTCTTTCCTATCTCAGGTAGTGACAATGAGACACACGGTGGAGATGAGGTATTTATAAAGCTTTTTTGTTAGACGTTGCTGTTTCATCTTTGAGTGATGAGCTGTTCAACTACGACGGTTAAAATATCCATTTCTGTTAGGATTTGGAATAAAGGAGCGGTGAATAAATAGAGTTGGAGGGTATTTCTGAAGGAGACAAATTTCATTAAACGGTGCTCAGAGGAAGTATTGACTTATTTCGAAAATTTGGTTTCTTTTTGGACAGACTACGTCTGACCTGTTCATCATCGTTGGCAATACCATGTTATGACCCTTTAAAGAGTCCACTTTTGCAGTAAGTAAAGAAGTCGAGATTTTAATGCTTGATTTAGATATCCGTTCGAGTGCTAGTGCCAGTCCACTTTTCCTCAACTT
>BGPR01036786.1:0-15395 GCA_013235015.1 Araneus ventricosus
CGAGAAAATCATGATTGAAGTTGGTAATGGCTGACGAGACTGCATGATGATATTGTTTTATTAAAAATCTTTGACCCCCAGATTTAAGATGCTAGAATTTTTTCATTGTCTATATGGTATATATATCTTCCTGTCCATGTGTGTCCTCTTGTATCTGTTCGTCCAGCAACAAAAGAAGTTAAAGTGACATGACAAATCTTGCGAGTGCTAGCGACGAATACAATACAAAGCCAAAAATTATATTAGAACACCAACTTTACAATGACGGTTGATTTTGGGTGGAAAAATCTTGGGTTCTTGAATGTATTACCAATGCACAATGCGCAAATGTTTCCTTATTTCTTAGGGATATTAAGATTCTACTAGCTGACTTCTTTCTTGAACCTTATTCTTCCTCAGGAATTGAAAATGATGTTCTTCCCTCAGATTCGTACTTAAACAAATGGCGAGCAAGCATAATAGCAAAGTTGAAATCCCTTTTTTAAGAGTTTTTTTTTCCTTTTCTTAATGTTCTATAGCTATACGTTGAAGATTGCAAAGATGGAGATTAAAATTATACCTAATTAATTATATACAATATATTTTTGAATTGATGTGGTTCATATGTTGCAATATAGTATCTCTCGGAGACCAGCTCTCGGATGCAGCTCCCTACCATATTCATATTATTAATTTAACAGTGTGAACCAACTTTAATTTAATTTTAAAGTCAATTAATTTTTCGTAAGGTGGAAGCATTAATTGTTACAAAATACCCAAAAAACTATTTGGGAAATTAGAAAGGAATCATTGTGTAGAAAATAGGTTTGTATTTGAATTTAATTTTGAAGCATAAAACAGAAAGGTAATGGCATGAAAGTTTGGCATATAATGACATTAGCAATTTTAGATCTCGCATTCAGTTCGGAAATGAAATTTTGAACAGCATGACTCCATAAATATATGGGAATTTAATATTTAAAGAGTTAGTATTTTTTTATTTTGGTCTTATATAATTCCAATTAAATCAAAATAACCTTACAAAGATGCATACTACAGTCGCTGCAAATTAGAAAAAAAGGCGAATCACCCAGCATTATTTTGCCGTCATTCCTCGGATTTCCTAAGTAAAATTACGATTTAAACGAAATAATGTCTACACTTACTCTTTTTTCTGTGATTCTCTCTGTGTTTGTCATTGCGAATATTCAGTTATGAATGTAAGGAATGAAATGCCACATCCATATTTTTCTTTAGAATTCAAATATTCATAATAAATAATTCATTTCATTTAGTAAATTCTCCCGAAAGGGTACACCGCAAAATTTTGAATATGAGAAGCCACCGGATAAGTAAGAGGGTTCTCTCTCTTGATCGAGGGTACAGTGATAGGAGATTGAATCCTGCCCTCAGTGACAGTACGTACCTTCGTCGGAAGAGGTCGGGCCTACAGGTTTCGTAATTTGGAGCCATGGATGAACGATATTTCTTGACTACAAACGCGGAACTCAATTCTCTTCATAACTACGAATGGTCATTCAATAATTCTAGACTATTTGTCTTTTTAATATTCATTCTTTTTTTCTCTTTTTAATTAAATGTTAGGGGCTTATGAAATATTACACTAATTTTGATATGAGGAAATTGCTAAGTCTCGGTCGACTGGTCGCTTTATTCCAATGCATCGCTTGGTTTAGCCTTCTGCCACTTGAAAGAAATCAGCATCTGACGCATTTCTGGGACTAAAATCGCTCTATAGAAAATGACTAGTATGAAATGACTTCGAAAGAGTGAATAAATTTTGCACATAATGTTATCACCGGAGATGTAGATGTTTGCAGATTTTGAATCACTCCGTCAGTCGGTTGACCGTCTATCAATCTGTCTATTTGCTTCTATGCAGACGCGATCTAAAGTATTAGTCAGCTAATACATTTGTCTGCAGTTCACAAGTACTCCTCCTAAAAGGTGAAGGGTAGCGGTCTGAAATTTGCACATGAAATTCTATGGTACATTTCTATGTCGACTATGCTATTTTCAACTTTAAGAATTAATGGATTCTGGAGCATTTAATTAAATAACGAAATTTAATATATTTAGGCTTAATTTTTAAACATTTTCGCCAATAACTTCTGCACTATTTTTCGAACGAAAATTATTTTACACCATCTTATAGAGGAAAGAAATAAAGATTTTAATGATACTAATTCCATAGCGTTATATTTTTCTCTACTTGTAATCAATGATTCAGAATTTATTTTGAACTTAGATTGTAACAATATTTTCTATTCTTATAAAATTAAATTCAAGCCAATTTACAATTTCATCAAATCCTTCATTCAGGTGCATTTGCCACTGTTAAAGTTAATATAAGAAATTATAGATTTCGTTGGATATTTTGATTCCAAGGCAGACTTTTTTCTTCCGGTTTTATGTCGTATCATATATCTCTTTTAATATGATTGCTCAGTAAAGCAATGATATTAGTTAATTCCTCTCTCTAGGAGATGCTTTGTTTAATATTAACAAATTTTTAAAAGATTATTATGAGGGTGATAAGTCTTTCATGGTTATTCAGTCCTTTTCCTATCGAAGGTACAGGAACTATGGAGAAAAAATGGATTTTACCCGGTCTATCTGTCAGAAGAAGCCATCCTAAATGATGAATAGTATCGACATGAAATTTCATATTCCATTCTAGGTTCCATTTCTAGATCAACTGAGATTTTTACAATTTTCAAAAATTATTACTTCTTAAATTATTTAATTTAATAACAAAAAGTAAGCAGATTTTCAGCGTTTATCTCAGCTTTTTGAAAATAACGCCTGAAATATATATTGCACGAAGAGGATTTATAAACCATCTTAAGGGCAGAGAAGTTTCTCTTTACTGATCTGAATTTATATGGCATATGTTACTTCCCCCCCCCCAATCTTATTAGACGTTTTGAATTTCATTTCAAACACAATTTAGAACATGCTTTCTATTATTGTAATTAAATTGAAACCGATTTTTGGTTTTATCAAATTCTTCATTCCCTTGCTTTTGCCACGGTTAAAGTTATAATAAAAAATATTGCTTGCTTTGAATATTAACAGAAAGGCAGAACTTTTATTTAAACTTTTATTCTGTAGCATGTACACCTTCAAATATGTTTGCTCAGCAAATCCAATGGCGTTAGTTAATTATTATAATATCCCTAAGCGATGCTTCATTTAATTTTGACAAATTTTTAAATGGTAATGATGAGTGTGTATACTCATTCATTATTATTAAATCTGGTTCCGAAGCAAGAGGACCTAATAATAAAAAGAAGGAACACTTTCCGGTGTTTTACGGATCCGGGTTACAGACACCCAAAAGAAGATAATGGAACTTCATGTAATGGTAATAAAGCCAAGATAAGAAGAAGCTTCTAATGTCGCGGTAATAATGGTGGGGAATACTTAATGGAGAACAAAGGATCGCTAGATCTTCGTGCCCATCGGTTCAGTGTGCGGAGACTAAGTAAGAAAAGATTTTAAGTGCTGGCCGAGGGAGAAGAAGAACAGGAGAGGACGAATGAAAACCAACGAAAGCTGCGAAACAATGTTTAATTAAGTTTAAGCTGTTACAGGTTCAGAGATTTCAAAACATTTTCATCTCGCGGTGCGCCGGGTATATCATCTAGTAACTCATAAAATATAGATGAAGTAAATTTTGTGTGTGCTCTTGTGGCCAAATATTATGCAATTCTTGGATTTCATCGGTTGAAAAGAAGGCGCCCCAAATGTATACTCGGTTTCCTTCGCAATACTATGAAGAAAAAAACAAAATACTAGTACGAAATATACTATAAACGAGGGACTGAAGGGTGCTTGTGTTGTCGCTCTTCTGTGAAGTCTTAGTTTCTAATCCCGAAGGTAATGAAAATCAGAGTTCCAGTGGCTATCCCATCCTTGCCCGAGGTGATCAATTTCCATTCCAAGGGGTGAAATTTGAATTAGGGAGTAAAGTAAAATTCGAAGGCAGACTACTGTGCTTCCATTTGAGCTTCTTTGCATTCCTTTATAAGGTTTTAATATTTCTATTGTCATTTCTAATACTCAGTGATGAATGGAATGAATAAAACACCACTCGCTTTCCTTTTATAAAAATTTAAATAAAGCGGTATATTCGAGCTTTCCATTCCGAAGAAAAAGCATAGGGGAGCGAGGGTGAAACCGGGTACCCTTGATTTTGACAATTTTAGTTATAATTTCTAGCGGTCAGATACTGAATTACACTCTACTGATCAAGAAGAGAGAACAATCTTAGTAACATGTTACAGCTGTTGAAGTCACTGCTTCTGTGAAGGTTTATTTGTTTTAAGACGTCAACTCTCTAATGATAGTTTGATTTTAAACTACCCTTACTTAAAAATAATTGCACTATTAAAAACCATTTTTTGTCCAGCTTATTATAAGTTTACTAAGGATATAAATCCTATCAAACAATAAGGAATTACTCCAATAAATTGCGCTGTTCAATTTCGTTTTTTATATTCTTTGCAATCGGAGTTGAAATCGGTTACTCCAAAGGGCATAAGACTGGGACAGTCAGTATTGATGATTCCCCCGATTAAGACGATAAAAACACTTCAGACGAAATTGTTTATATTTTAATGATGAATTTTCTTATTTAAATAAATCTAAATCTCTATATTAATCTCTATGTAAATGCTATCTTAGCTGTGCTCACGAAAGCTGCTGTGGCGTGGAGGAAGACAACTGCTTTACATGTGAATTTTGTAAATAATATTCTTAAATTGTCATCCCTACTAATAATAAACAAGATGTATATTTGTTGGCATAACACATGTTTATTATGCTCGTTTAATGATATCGTTTTGATAACACATGTTAATTTTGCTCATTTATTGTCCTACTGCAATATTTCATCAAGATGTAGTAATAATGCAAATTAATTTTTTATTTGGTATGAATACATTGCGAGAAAAAGGCAGCGCATAATAACCGGTTCTGTTCACATGGCAAATCATTCTTTTTTCAGTATGAGGCTTTGGGATGAACAAGAAAAGAAATGGACAACGCTTAAATTATGCAAGGATATAGTGGAGACGGAGCGCCTCAGACTGTAGTTCAGAGCCTCAAGCAAGAACCGGACCCTGACAAGCTGCTTCGAATGCAACTAAAGTAATCGTAAATTGAATTGTTGGGTGTTGCAGGTTTATTTCTGACTGTGTAATTTACATTTCTTATGGGAAGTTGCTCCTTATAGTGATGCTTGAAGGGAAGTTTTTGTAATAAATACTTTCTTCTATGTCAATAAAAAAAACCAATGTGCATGAAGTGCAGCACTTCAAAATACAGTTATAATTTATGTTTTCTTGAAATGTCTACGTTTGCACACTTCTGCATTTCTATTTGGAAAAGAATTAAATATTTAAGTAGATAAAAAATTTTATGTAGCTGTACAAATCGGAATAAATAAGGTTCATATCAAAATGTGATATCATTTTTTGCATAGTTAACATAAATTAAGATTTGAAAATTTATAAAAGAAGTATTACCACTTTTAATATTGAAAAAGTTTCTATATAAAATTTAAAAAAATTATTAAAATAATCGTACCATTTTAATTTAGACTTTTCTTTAATAGAAAGCCTTGAGTTTTATTTCTGGGCTGGTAACATGAAAATTAGTTCTATTACCATTTGTTACGGATGAGATATGAAAGCGTCAATGTTACAATACTTTTCGCAATATCTCCTTATTTACTAAAAATGTATCATTCATAAGACGACTCATAAGAAGTAAGTGTGGAGGAGGACATACAGAGTATTTATCCATGAGTGTGATAAACGATAGCAGCGCCCTCATTCGTGAAAATTGGAATTAACTACTTCGAATCCTCCCATTTCCAACGAAATCCAACCTCAATGACGCCATGTTGGATTTTTGGTATCGATAAATGCAAATTTTATTTTTGCGTAGTGTGCATTTTAGATACCTTATTATTTATTATATTGTAGAATTATGGCAAATACGTTAATAATACATCGATTATCTCTGCAAAATATCACTTATTCAGGATTTCTTGAGATGAGAATGGTAAGTTTAAATAGTTTTTCAACACTTTCATCCAATGCGATTTACCAATTTGTAATATTTTAAGATATTATTTTCGCATTTGTATATAAAATAATGAAATTTCATTTTATATCTGTACTATTGCGGTAGCATTTCTTAATGCTTATCATTTCAAAATATGCATTATTCCATTTAAATTTCGTTTTCCCAAAATTTAATAGATTATATTCCCGAATATGACGACTTGATAAAAAACTAATTTTAAAAGAACAACAGAGGAACGAGTTATACGCATAATTTTTATTTTTTTATTTTTGGATGTGAAATCTTTCATGACTGTCTACATGAGAAAATTTGAATTATTTTATTATAGACTTTTAATTGATTTTTCTCATATTAGTGAAGATCGAATTTCTTATCTTTTCACTCACTTCCTAAAGTGCTAGAGTTTTAAAATTATGATCATCTGTTTGTTCTCAATGATAATCTACCATTTTAATATTTACCGAAGTCAATTAGCAGCCAACTGATTGCATTTATAAAATTTTGAGTCCATATACGTGACGCCATCTTGTAGTGAATGTGAGAAAAAGAAATTCATTAATTTCAGGATTTCTTAAGATATTTTAGTGAATTACAGCTTAATTATTGAAGAGCAAAGATAAGAGATATGGAAAAAATATCACAGTAATAATTATGTTTTAGTACAGAAATATTTCTAATCAGGTTAAGGCAGGAGGTTTGAACAAATGCATCATTGTCTCTGCATTCGTTTTGCACAGATACTGGTGAATGTGTTATACTCATTAAAGTTTTATGTTTTTAGATGTGGAATCCTTTAAGACTGTCTACATGAGGAGATTTCCATCATATATATATTTTGTACACATTTATTTCACTTGTCTCATAGTTGTGAAGATGTAACGTCGAAATCAATTTCTCATTCAATTCTTGATCTGGCAGTTTCGAAGTTATATTCATATATGTATTCTCGTTTACGATACATGATTTTAATGTGTTCCAAAAGCGGTAAGCAGGAAACTCATTGCGTTAATTATATTTTGATTACATGCGTGTGACGACATCTCGTACTGAATTTGAACGAAAGTTGAGTTGCGGTTTTCGAAAAATGAGAAAATGTTTGTACCTATTGGAACAGACCCGAACATGGGGCTCATCTGAATTTTTAATCTAACACGAACTAGTCTCAAGATTAGAAATTTTATTAAATGAGTCTAACACAGAAGAATTAGAAATGAGACTTTCAGCGTTAGCACCGAAAAGTACATACATCACTTCTGTCATGTTCATCGGACATTAGAAATAACACGCCAGAAACTTCAGTAAAGATTCTAGCTCCAATAGAGCTCACTGGTGCAACTATTCAGGCAGGAAAACGAATAAATGCGAGATAGTTTTATGTAATATTTTTATTTTAAAATATAATAGTAAATTAAACATATTGCAATATTAACTGCTTAAGAATTTGAATGAAATTTTACAAAAATTCATTTCTCCTATTCACTATTAAACGACATATAATACATTTCAGATGGTATATTTAATACAAGCTATAGTTTAATGGAAATCATTTAGTGAAAAACAAGTCTTTCCCACATTTTAAGGTAAAATATTCCTGAAATGCGCACATAGTTAACTGCCTTATAGAAATACAATTATTATGAGTGGCATTAATTCTACTGCAATTTTAATATCCATGGAGGGTAGTACTTATAGCATTGTAAAATAGATTATCAGGATTTGGAAGAAAGGAAAGATATTCATAGTCTTCTCTGGCATCTATAAAAATATAAATTTCTTTAAAACAATATGTGGCAGATTTACTTTTTGTAAATAATTTAATTTAGGTTATTCAATTTTATAATTTAATTTAGGTTATTACATTCATTAAATGAGGAGCTACAAAAAACAGGTTGTGTCTGAACTTTTGAAGCCCAGCGTAGATAACAGTTTAAGTTTCTACTCCTTAAATTCTTCATTACTGTCTATATCATGAGATTTCCACCATATCTGTTTTTAAATTTCATCACAATTGTCGCATTTCAATTTACGCCATTTAAGTATTACAGAAGTGTATTCGATGTCAAATGACACAAATAATATTACAGCATCACAATAAAATAAGTGATTGAGAAAACACTGCACATTTCGAGAAATGTAATTTTCAAATTCGGGAAATTTTTTTGAATGTACGCTGCATATGCTCTGCATTATGCGAAACAGAGGTAACTAAATACATTTCATAGTAGCTTACGACGCCGGAACTTCCCCAACCATATGCTAATTTCAATAACAATGTAAAAAACTGTGAAAGAGAAATTAATAATTACAACTTCAATGGTATTCAATGATAGTTTATTATTTTTATACGCAATAGGGCAGGGTTGTTATAATTTGTGTTTATCCTAACAAGAAAGCTCTAGGGCTACAAACGAAGCGAAATTTCACTACTTTGTTGTATAAGTGATACGTCCTGTGAAAATCAAAAATGTAAGAATAAGAAAAAAAGATATTCCATGTATATAGGCGGAATAACTGCGAAGAATTTTTGCATATTGTAAAAAAATCAAATGCCTCATTTGAGGTTTTTTCATATAGTGAATTTTATATATTAATATCACCTCTTCGCACAGAAGAAGCCTATTTAAGATCATTTATGCGACTGGAAACAAACCGTGAACAACGCTACCCAGATAGCAATTTTAGTTTGCAGCAAATTTGCAGCAGACTTGCACTGAAAGCCTGCAAGCTTTCTGAAAATTTGTCACGACAAGTGTGCAAGTGTGAAACAAGCTTGCAGCAGGTTAACGCAAGCCTGGAAGTCACCATAAGAAGAACTTTCAGCAAGCTTGCATTGCAAACTATAGCAAAAACAGAGCACGAACACAACCCAGGATAGGGCTCGCGACCTACCGGTTCGGAAGCTGACGCGGTAACCACTCAGCCAGTTAAACTCTGTGAGGAGAAGATAGATTTCGCTAATACATCATTCCATTCGATTCGTATACGATTTATTTTAAACTATCCTCTTGATTTCATTAATTTTTTGAGTTGCGAATATGATTTGAAGTCAAAGAGAGAGCGATTTTCGCTAATAACTACGTTTTGTTAGTAGAATAAATTATGAAATTAGAGTTCAAAAGTAATTACTTTAAAATTGGAAAAAATGTATAAGTTATTATTTTTCAACAAACATTGACTGTTTTTTAGATTTAATCTTGTTTATAAACGTTAAAATTTCAACATTAAGAAAAAGGCGATATAGTTTTCTTTAAAGTGCGAGTGAAATATTTAGTAAAAAGATGGAAAATGTTTCAAAAATGTTTTTATAAAAAAGTTTTTTTTTACAAATTATCATTGATTTATTGAATTAATAAAAAGAAGGACGGTCTAGGAGATGCTATTAAAAATCGGAATTTTTTTTAAAACAGAGACAAAGATAATTATCTCTTTGTGCGGTCTTTGCATCAAGTTTGATTTGCAAGAGAGGTGGGGCTATTTGTCCCATCGAACTTGCAGCAAACGCGTTGCAAGCTAGGGTGGAGCTAGTTGTCGCTGCGAACTTGCTACAAGTTCGATGCGTCAAATTTTGTCATGACAAAGGAATATCAAGTCAAAATTAAACTTGCTGCAAACTTACGTGCTACCTGGGTAAGGTCTTATCTTATATGCATAACATTCGTATATTCTATGTGGTACTATAATAATAAATATTCCACTGCTTATGAATCGTTCATATTGTTTTATTTCATACGGACAGAGTACCCGGTGTTGCTCGGCCTTTTTCACATCAAGATATTTTGAAAGACAGGAAACTGAATAATATTTTAGAAATGACATAATGTTTATTAATGTTACTTTATCCCCGGAATATTTACTCAATTAATTTTTAGTGGTAGTATTTTAAAAATTTTTCCATTGCTTATCTTTCATTCATGTTTAACTTTATTATAATTCTTAAAATTTTCTCAAGCCGAAAGTAGCAATGGAAATGTTACACGAAAAGATAAAATAAAATACATATTTCAAAAATTTAAATATTGTAATCAAGCATGATTACTGCATTGCTCTAACTTCTTCACAAGCATATAAAAACTTGTTCCAATATCTGAAGAACAACTTACAGTGGCCATGCTTGGCATAAATTAGTTGTCCTCATAGAATCCAACTACATGCCCTATTTTGGAATTCAGGTATCACTTTTTTAATAAAACATGGGGTCACAAACGCGAAGTGCTACCGCTAGAGAGAGACTTTAGCACAGAATTAAGGGAAAGAAATGTGTTCATCAGATGAAGTACACAACGTAAGTTAAATAGAATACACATTTAACACGTTAGTCGCCACGACTCAAGTCTGAAATTCGAATCACCAATCTAATTATATAACCCCTTCTGTGCTATCGCTTAACTAGAGTAGAGAAGGGGTCATCTGATTACATAGTAGACATGAATCGTATTTGATCGCCGCGTTTGAATCTTATTTCATTCACGTGGAGATTAATGTGATAAAGTAGGACCACAACAGAGTTGCATGAATACCAAAATGCGACACCAGCATAGCTTCGTCGGGAAATCTCGGATCCCTCGTTAAATATTCCAAAGGTTTGATGTTTTAACTACGTTTTACTTGCCATTTTATCTTTCACGCTGCATACCACTTGTACAGTTGTTATTTATCCATCTGGATAGTCGTGGTCACGTAAATTTGTATTCTATTAAACAACTGCTTTACACTTTGTCTGGTGTAAAAATTTCTTAGATTTTAATTTGCTGTCAAAGACACCTGTAGAGGCCGCTATTTGATTCTATTCTTTCTTTTGTATGCCTGGCATGCCCTTAAAATTTGTCCCAGGATTTAGGAATCACATTCCATGAACGTTCATCGTTTCAACTGTTCTGTAAGGTTGTAAAATTAGATTATTGAAATATTTTCAAATATCATTAAAATTAATTGAAATAAATCAATTAATTTCAGTAATATAACTTGTTCAAACAAACAAAACTTGTAATTTTGAATTTCGTTAACACTTAATCGAATTCTTCCATGCATCTTTCTATCCATCATTCAGCTTATGAGTTGTTGTTTATGTAACTGTGACTAAGGGATAATGTGAATTTGCATTCCAATAAATTTTTGTCGAATCTAGAATGAAATTTAATATAATCTGTATTTCATTAAATTTGTGTATCTACAGCAGTTCCTCAATCTGTGATACGCGAACTGAAAGTTTGTAATAGCGGAAACAAAAAAACATTAGGAATTTTTTAAAAAATTACAGAATTTTGTTTCCCCATTTCAGTGCTTTCTATTTAATAGCAATACTTTCCACTTGAAAAGTTGATTTTTATACAGAGTAATTTTTGGCCATCCTTATAAGTTAATGAAAACTCATTATCATACTGATTTCATTTGTTTTGGCTTCTAATACTACTGAAATAATGCAGTAAAATGTAAAATAAAAATAATAAATCCAGTAAATATTATTCATTTCAGCCATTTCACTCTTAAGTTAGCCTAAGCACTTAACATTATTGATAAAAAAATTCTTTGCATAGACGGATGGTTGGTGGTATGGAGGATATGATAGCAGGGAGTTCGCGAAAAATTAAAGATTAATCAATGGGTATTGAGAGGGAATAAAGGTAGGGAATCCCTGATCTAGAGCATCCTTTTGGATGGGATCATAGACTAGCACTGATTTGAAAGCCCGTATAACAGTTGCTTTCGTCAGCATCGACCGATATATGCTACGTAAGATTTGGCAAGAACTGCATCACCCCATTCCGCGTTGCACACACGTTGTACACGCGTGTTCTGAGTGTCTTTGTTGTGTTTCGTTTTCGTGTATTCTTTTTAATCGCACTGTTTTCTGTTCAGGTCCTCTGCCCCATCATTGGACGATTTGTAATGTTCATTAATTTTTCACCGAAAAATATTTAAATAATTCTGTAAACAATTTCCGCCCATGTTCAGGGTAGGATCATCAAATGTGGAAAGCATGCTACTGCATTGAGGTGCCCGAAGTCTTGTGAACTTTTGTTACATTATTTCTTAGGTAATTTAATTTCGTGGTTTTATTTCATTTACACGAGCGATCTCGCTTGAATTTCAGATTTGTATTCTTATGACTTTTTTTCCTGTTGTGAAATTCGCTTACAGATCAGAGTTGCCCACTCTGTTCCGCTTCTGACTGACCCAACAGACTAGCAAACTTTGCATTAGAGTATTTAGACTGAGTAAAAATATGTGAACATTTTAATTTTTTACCATCTCTGAGATTTTGCATTTTTTATTTCCGAGGTACTGAAGCCAACTCTTATTTATCTTTATCACCACAGTTTACACCCAAACTCGGAGTCAATACGGCTCCCTGTTCGTTGGGTGTGTATACGTAGGAAAATTATTTATTAAAAACAAATCTTAGATTTTTTAACTATTTATATTCAAAATAACAATGGACAAGTATTTCAACAGTTGAGAACATAATAAAGAACAAATAAGAAACAACAAATAAAATATATAAATTTATAAAAAATATTTAACATATCATAATGATTTGAAGAGAAGTTGCTCATTCTTGTAAGGGCAATCCATAAGATTTTGAATTCTAAACAGGGCAACCAACTCTTCTAAAGGCGGCCCAGAATTAAATGATTTATTTTATTTGTTGCTAGTTTAAGAAATGCCAGGGCCATGATTTGATTTTTCGCAACCCAATGTCATCATCAGTGTCTTAGCATGTTTAAACGGGATCCGAGGCGTGATATTATTCACTCCCTGATCGCATATGACTAGCCCCCTGACGCCTAAGCAGGCCGTAACCGGCCATGCAACTTCTATAATAGTGGGACGGATTTCGGCCGGTTACTGCTCCGAAAGCGGAGAGAAGGCAGTTGGACGAGTGGTCATTAAGGGACCCCTTGGTGTACAGATAAGAGATGAAAGGCCTTAGATTCACATCTTCTACCACCCACAATGAGGAGAAAAGGGGAAACGGGGTGGACCAATCTATTTCACCTATCCATTAGTAAGAAAACCTCCTTATACAACTGTACTCAGATTTTGAGAACCCTCAGTGGTCAGTGGGTTAAAGTGACATTACAAATTAACGTTTTGTCAGGGTGACCAACGACGTATCCAGGGTGAGTCGCGCTTGGGTCTGAATATGAATTTTTTGTCCCACTCGCCATAATAAACTAGCAAGTGTAAATGATGCCCGGGGCATGGGTTGTTTCCAAGACATTTCATAATATTTTCCTTTAAAAATGGCACAAAATTAGTAAGGTTTTAGCCCCATAACGTTTCCTAATTCTCGCATTCCATGATATCCATGCGCCGTTTGCCCCTCGGTCTCTTCGTCACTGAACCCTCCCCTCCACTTAATACTCAAGGCTTCA
This sequence comes from Araneus ventricosus, assembly GCA_013235015.1. NCBI lineage: Eukaryota > Metazoa > Arthropoda > Arachnida > Araneae > Araneidae > Araneus > Araneus ventricosus. Next base: position 13,473 of record BGPR01036786.1, read on the forward strand.
TATCCTATCGAAATTACTCCAGTTAACCGGTTCACAAGATAACATGGGACAGACAGCTGAACAACGCCCTCAGCTCTAAATCAGTTGATTTCTGATCATTGCATGAAGATTTGTACTTGTTTAGTAATGTTCTGTCACTACAATGAGTCTGGAAACACAATCCACATGAAAAATAAATTTGCGCTCATTATCAGTAAGCATGAATTCATCTCATTCACCCATAGCGAGTAAAGGGTATGCGTGAAGCAAAATCGCTATTACTCTTTCACAGCACTAAGAAGCGGAGAAATCTTACATCAAATGAACTGTCAATAATGAGAAAAAAGAAATAACATTACTTTAATGAATCAATGAAGAAAAAATTTTGAATTTTTGTTTGCTAAATTTTTAATTCTCATTTTAGGAAACGATTTAAAACTAATCTAAGGATGAATATAAAATGCAGATCCTGAACCAGTTTTATTGATACTGATGTCAAAACACTTGTGGAGACCCGGTTCTCAAAAAGAAATCGTATTTAAATTTTGTTTTAATTATTAACAGCTCAGGAATTTACATAATCAACTAAAGTTTTACATTGTTTAAAACAAAGTTTCCTGTTTTTTTAAGGGAAGTTTAGTAATCCCGAGGCACTTCAAAGAAAATTCAATAATCTCCTGAATAAACAATTAAATGATAAATGCCTTCATTTGACTTTTCTTAGGTATAGTTCATTCGCCGTCGTTCTGATAAAACGTCAGCAGCACTAAATTACCTTATCCATATTTATCACTTTTCTGTAACAATTTAAAGTGATTTTATCTTTAATTTGGAAGAAAATTATGTTATGAATTAACATTTTGGGATTTAAAATATAGTTTGAATTCGAAACAAATATAATCGTATTTTTTATTAATAAAACATTTTAATCGGAACGCTTTCTGGTTATTTTTCAATTCCTACTATTAGTTCACACTCTCCCTATATATATATATTTATATATTTTGTTCAAATTTTCAATCATTAATAAAATACTTTTTATTCATCCACTCAAGTTCAAATACATTTTTTAAAACTTGTAGTGGATGACACTTGATGGTAATACAGTTTTTTCAAATATTAATTCATTAATTAAATTCAATTAATTAAATTCAATTAATTAAATTTAGTTTTATATGGGAGAAAAAATTCTAAAATAAAATTTTTCTTTGTTGACCTAAGTAGGAATTGACTTAAAACATTTTTTTATAATACTTTTTCCCTTTGCTGTCCCTTTAAGGAATATAAAATACTCTCCAAGATTAAATTCTTACGGAAAATGATTTTTGAATTCTATTGCGTGTAATAACATGAGAAAAGAAGACAAATGAAATCTTTACTAGACACACTACAGTACAGGGTTACTCTGGAGGCAAGTAGAAGTTGTGCAATTGATTCCAAACCTAAAATATAGCAGGGCATTTTATGTGTGTCATAGCAATACTAAGAGTATCATTGAAACAAAACTAGTTATTAAGTTTTATAAACTTTTTTTCAGATAAACTTATTGACCATGCAGTTCAGCAGCTGGCAAACTCATTTAGTATCAACATCTCTTACTTGCGAAAGCTTATTTAGTATTCAAATGGTTGAAGAATGGAAATTTTAAATTAAAGTACAATCACTTAAAGCAATTGCTGGAATTTATCAGAATTCCTTAGATTATTTTCATTTCTGAATTATTATTTATTTTAAATATTGCCAGAAAAAGTTAGCATCTCCCTGGCATATCATTCTCCTAGTATTTATTGTGAAAAAATATGCAAGGTTAGAAGGAACTTATGCATAGAATTTTCACAGTGTTAGAGTCATCCATTTATAGGCCTTTGGTAAGAAATCAACAAAATAAAAATAACATATAAACGTTTGTTTTGCTTTTATTAAATCCAAAATTGGCAGAAAATT
>BGPR01036789.1:0-15393 GCA_013235015.1 Araneus ventricosus
ATAATTTCAAATAAACAATTTTGGAAATCATTGTTGAAGGAAAAGAAATCATTCTTTCCTTTCACTGGAATAATTCTTATAATTTCAAATAAACAATTTTGGAAATCATTGTTGAAGGAAAAGAAGTCATAGTTTAAAGTTTAGCATCTATTAAACAATTTTTTGATTATCCGAAGTGATTGCCATCCCAATCACCTCGGATAATCGTGATTCTACTGTAAAAGTGATTTTGAATACAATTTTACCATTAAACATCGAGCAAAATCTTATATCACATATCGTCGCTTTACAAGCAACACCACCTATCTCAATTTTTTGTGATTTCAAAGATGAAGAAAATACTCAATTTTTCTCAACCAATAGGTACATTTCTGATTTTGACGTAGACTTACGTCTCTCCATAGTGGTCTAATGGTGTGTCGGGAAAGGAAAAAATTATGACGTTTTCAGTGGTATTTTTAAACTCTCATAGCTCCGCAACCAAATAACAAAGAAAGTTGGTTTTAGTTTCATTTAACAGAGAAAGGTTGACGTTGAAGATTCCAAAAAGAATTTTAGAATTTGGAAGTACGGTTTAGTCACAGTCGAGCTGTAAAGTTGGTGAAAATCACGAAATATTTTGCTGACGTCACAGTGACCGATGCGCGCGCACGCAGTCTAAGGCAATTCATTCATTGATCGCGCGAAATATTACTCAAGAATTGATGAATTACGTCGAATTTCGTGCTAAAGTTAAACGCTTATAGCTCCGCAACCAATTAACATAGAGAGTTGGTTTTATTTTCATTAAACAGAGAAAGGTAGACATTGGAGATTGCAAAAATAATTTTAGAACTTGGAATTACGGTTTAGTCACAGTCGAGCTGAAAAGTTGGTGAAAATCACGAAAAATTTTACGTAGAATCACATAGATTAATAGTCACAATAGACTATAGAGTTAATAGTCACATAGAGCTACTTTAGTCACAGAAAGTCACAGTCGAGTGAGGCAAGTAAATCTACGCCCCTCAATCCCAGCGGCCGTTTCAAAGAGACAGCCTCCCATCGATTCTTTTTTCCACATCTGGTAGAAACCTGTAGTCTCATGTTTATAAGAGATGTTTAAAAAAATTCAGAAATATATCTCAATGGTTGCGAAAAATTGAGTATTTCCTTCATCTTTGAAATTTCAAAAAATTGAGATAGGTGGTGTTGCTTGTTAAACGACGATATAGCATATGAATAGAAGATTCCGGGAATTTTTGAGAGAAAGGGAAATCCAGCCAACAAAAGCATGCGAGATGCATATATTCGGTCCTTTGCCTCTGTGTGGGGCGACACATTCTATGTTTTGATAAAATCTCGGCGCTCGCGTCTATGGATTTCCATTCTCTCTCGCCGCTGAGGATGAAAAGGCTTCGACAAGCCTGCGCCACTTTGCAGAATATCAATTGATATAGAGTTCTCCATGCATAGAATAGGGTTTTTTCTTTTGCTCGTGAATATAGTTAGGACGAGTATAGTAGAGAGCGATTCGAAATACTTCAGGAAAAAGCTTCGAATTCTTCGAAATCGATAGCGGTATTAATATGAAAGGAAAATTTTTCAGAATGGAATTTAAATACATTAAAACCTCGATTATCCGGGCCCCTCTCAACCGATGTCTCTGTTAACAGAGTCGATGTCAGAAAATGCAACTGTGTTTTTTATTTTGTGAGTATTGACTATCTAAAAAGACAAAAAATAGAAGCAATTTAATTGGATGGAATATCTAAAAAGACGAAAAATAATAGAAGCAATTTAATTGGATGGAATATCTAAAAAGACAAATAATAATAGAAACAATTTAATTGGATGGAATATCTAAAAAGACAAAAAAATAATAGAAGCAATTTAATTGGATGTAATATCTAAAAAGACAAACAATAATAGAAGCAATTTAATTGGATTGAATATCTAAAAAGACAAACAATAATAGAATCAATTTAATTGGATTGAATATTTAAAAAGACGAACAATAATAGAAGCAATTTAGTTGGATGGAATATCTAAAAAGACAAACAATAATAGAAGCAATTTAGTTGGATTGAATATCTAAAAAGACAAACAATAATAGAAGCAATTTAGTGGGATTGAATATCTAAAAAGACAAACAATAATAGAAGCAATTTAGTTGGATGGAATATCTAAAAAGAGAAAAAATAATAGAAGCAATTTAATTGGATGGAATATCTAAAACGACAAACAATAATAGAAACAATTTAATTGGATGGAATATCTAAAAAGACAAAAAATAATAGAAGCAATTTAATTGGATTGAATATCTAAAAAGACAAACAATAATAGAAGCAATTTAATTGGATTGAATATCTAAAAAGACAAACAATAATAGAAGCAATTTAATTGGATGGAATATCTAAAAAGATAAACAATAATAGAAGCAATTTAATTGGATTGAATATCTAAAAAGACAAACAATAATAAAAGCAATTCAATTGGTGCGCTCAAGTGCTGCATCATCCAGGAAAAAATTGTGAAGTACAAAGATATAAATACGAATTAAGGGAATTTTTAATTGTGAAAGAGTCAAAAATACAAAAATAATAAAAAACAACGATGAAGATTAAGAATCCGGTGGATGACGTCATCAGAGGTCATTATTAAGAATCTGGTGGATGACTTCATCAGAGGCCATTCATCCATGCAGATTCAACACTGGAATAGGTTTTCTGTAGAGGAAAAAGACTTTAAGGTCTGAATTTAATATCCTCTAAGGCCTGAACCCATTCCGGAATATATTGGAAAGAAAACATTTATCCACAAAGACGAAATTAAAAACAGTCTTTTAAACAACGTATGAAAAGAAGAGCTTAAAATCTTACCTCTTATTAAAGAAGTGGAGTGGGAGAAAAGAAAGAACGCCGTTACAAAAGTCAACTTAGTAAATAGGTGTGCGCCTCTATCTCCATCTAGTGAGGGATACAGTAACTAAAAACTTGATAATTTTTGTGTAGATTTTTCATAAAAAATGTTTGAGGTTTTTATTTTGTTTTTTAGTATTTTAAATTTTTTCAGTTTGTAATATAGGGAACGAAGTTTTTAGAAAAGGATGTGAAAGTTGGCACCGAAACATATTTTCAAGGTCCGAAGACATGTAAAATGTCTTTATAGGAAGGGGAGTTTTAGAACTCAAGAAATTATTTAGGGGGAAAAAATTAAAATAGTTCCATTCTTAAGGACTTCAAATGCGAGGCGAGCAAATGCCATGCATTTTCACGAAAAATTGGCACTGTAAACGCTTTAGAAAATTACGCTTTTAAGAACACTCTTAAATAATCATTGGAAAATCCACGAAAATCGGTAACATTCGCGAATCCTTTTATAAAAACTGTAATAAGTTTGAATTAATGAAAGAGTTTTGACGTGAAAACGTCTTTCCGTTCATTACAATGATAGTCGGTCGAACTTTCTTGTGTGACAAAATACCGTTAGATTTGAATCGCTAATAACTAAGAGAATAATAATGCGAAAAGGATGGTTGACCCCACAACGGATAGACCATATCTCTAAGAGTTTGTCGTAAAGTATTCGTTTCTCCTGTGACATCATCCTACCAGTGTAGGCGCATGCGCGTGATAGCTATGAATTAGCTTTATGTTAGGTTATGAAAAAGTGTAGCGTGGAAACGCGTTTAGCTTGGAGGTTGAATTTGGTGTTTTAAAGATCTGGAGGATTATTATTAGGACCCAAAGTGAGATAATAAAAATATTTATTAGAATATAAGTAAAAATCTGTATTAAATTGAAAGTTTCAGACTCCGCATGTTTTATTTTATTATAACATGCAGAGTATACTTTCGAATTATACGAAACTTACAGAATACTTGCCAATACGTAAAAGAAACATTGCATTAAAATTTGAATTCAAACATTTGAATATTACGGGAAATATGAGCATTTGTAGTAAATAATGTTTTACTGCCCATACGCCAAATGTAGTTCTGTATACTGTCAACAGATGGCGCCATCAAAAGCTACTATAAATAAAACATAAGAAAGGCGCAGTTCGGGTCCGCGCCGTAGATTTTTCGTGAAAACGTCGGGATCAAATCATAAAATAAGTATTTCGTATTAATATGCAATTTAATTATCAATCTCTTTAATACAATATTTACACAAAGTAGTATAATGGTTACAGAATAATCCTAAGTCTATCGCATATAACAAGGGTCTGGGGTAGTAGTGATTTATCTATTCTGTAACCATTATACTACTCTGTGTAAATATTGTATGAAAGAGATTGATAATTAAATTGCATATTAATACGAAACACTTGTTTTATGATTTTGCCTCGATACTTTTTGATATTGATACGTGGTACTACTTCGGAATTTGAAGGATGGTCATAAGTTATAAGACCCATTTAAAAATATTTAAAAAATAATGATAATGTTATAACTACTGCTTTTTTTAAATGAGAGCACACTTTAATAGGTTTTTTTCCAGATATGTAACACGCCGTTACAGCTGTGTAGGTGGTCGTAAATTATTGGACGTCTCCCATTTTCGAGAGCCATTATCTGAGAAACTATTAAAGGGACATACGACTCTTAAACTTGAAAAAATGGGTTGAAAATTGTAAAATTCGATATCTTATATATCTGAAACGATGCAATTCACAAACTCTCTTTCTTTCCTAGAAAAATATCTGTTCTTTCTCCTATAGTACACACATTTTCAAACCTTTATATTGGTATGAATTTATTTGAGAGAGTAATAAATATGGGTATAATTTTTGGAGAAAAATAAGATAGTCACCTTGCGTGCATGATTAAGGATAAAGTATTCATCTAAACACAATATTTTGGGTATCTAAGTAATCCAAACAGTCTGTTTAAGACACTGAACAACAATTTATTAACATTTAAATGTAATTTCTATTTTATATACCAATTTAAAATAAAATGTTAAAATTTCAACTTTTCTTTTCCCCTACAAACTTCTTTGACGAAAATACGTGCAGAAATTGTGGTTCAATTTGTAGAACATAGCACAATACATATTCAGTAAACATTTTATTTAAAAATATTCAATAGTTTTTGAGATATTTTGTGCGCAATATCAAAAAAACACATTTTGTGATATAGCTCTTTAAAGATATGGCACTTTTCAGTGTTTACGTTGAACAATACTTTCCTTCATAACTTTCATAAATATGGGAATTTTTTAAAGCGCATTGTTTTAAATTGTTCAAAACATACTGGGAAATAATATATATTTCATAAAATCGACATTTTTTCATAAAATCGAAAATTTTCGAAGTTTAACAGTCTTATATCCCCTTAGAGCTAGAAGAAAAATAAAAGCAAGTATTTGTAGAGAATTTAACGCTCTTTAATTTGTTAAATCAATTGTAATTCGAAAACCAAATAGTTTTTGAGTTATTTAATAAAAACTAAAAGAGGAAACCAGAAAACGCGCACCGGCTTCTGATGATCTTTATGCATTGCGTATGGAAATCCCTCGCTGTAGCAAATTTAGAACGCCGTAATGGTACACCACCTATCTGGAAAAAAGTTATTTGCTCTCTTTTTCAAAAAAGTTGTAACATTAATAGTTTTTTAAAAAATTAATTTTTGAAATGGGTCGAATAATTCATGACAATCCTGTATTTTTATAATTTCAAACTAGCTGCATGGCCCGGCGTTGCACGGGCTATCTCGAATATTGCGTCATTCCCTGGCGGAGAGAAGAAGTTAGGTCATGTGACACAAACGCTTTGATAAACCGGCGTTGATGAGTATGCATATTTTTTCATATTCCCGCGTCCAGTTTATAAACACACGAAGTAAAATGCACTACATACATGAAATCTCAAATTTAAATCTCACGGAAAAAAACATTTTTAGTGAAAACCCTATTTGAACAATTTTGATTTCTCTGTTACTTTGTATCAATTACCAAAACCACCAGACAACGCCATCCATATTGTATTGTTGAGGGATGCATATTGTATGGTTACTACTGTCAACAATGAAAGAGATACACGCAATTAAATATTTGTTTAAACAACGAAAACGATTTGAATTGCGCTGCAACAATGAAAAGTATTGTTGTAAATTAGTTTTTATTTAATATCTTTTTTACTAATTGTAATTTCGGAATTTAAATGGTCGAAATGCATTCCTTGGATGTTTCTTTCCATCTCCATCTTTCAGTACTTTCCGCGCGCTTCTCCGTGCAGCGGTTTGTGAGAAGATAGCTGGACATACATACATACATACATACATACATACGTTTGTTTACCTTCGAATTTTAATAGGATAGATAGACAATTTTTGAAAGCCTTGTCGACATGATTTGAGATTTAGTCTTCATTATTCGAGATTTCGATTATCCGAGGAAATTACGGTCTGAATCAGCTCGCATTACCGAAGTTCTATTATATCCACCTTTCATTCTTACTGCGCATAAAAAAGTAAAAAAAAAAAAAAAAAAAAACAGAACGAACCAATAATTCCCATAAGAAAATCGCAGCATCTTACACACAAAAGAGATCTTTCCCGAACCATATCGATCCAAAATGTTCCATAAATCTTCCGAAGTGCGTTGTTTCCCATTCATAATCAAAGGAAGTGGTCACACGAGTTTATTTGGAAAAATTGCTTTCGGTCCGAAGTCGCCCGCTGTTGCGTGCAGTGTAGACGTGGAATAAAATATTTGAAGACCCTCCAAGAATAGCTTCCTGCGTTAGAATAAGCATAATTACTCCTGCAGGCCAGAAGGAAGCGTACGCAGCTAAGCCTTATTGTCTTCGGGTGCTTATTGAGGGAACTTTCTGTAATAAAGGACCGTGTACCGGAGTAATAAAGATAGTAATTGTGGATGTTTTAATGGGCATACAAATAAACGTCTATGGGGCGGGTGGTAATATCGTGTATCGTAAATTTGTATGGGACATTTTATTTTGGAGGAAGTTCCAAACGAATGCAGTTATATAAGAGAACTTATTACCGTTTCGTTGCAATTTTCCATTGTTTCTAATATAGATTCATGTTCAGAGAATGTCTGAGATATAGTCAATGATGATATTCATTATTATTTTCCAGTATGCGACGCTTAACAATGGGATAATATTTGTAATGTATTTGAGCTTAGCATGAAGAATGGTGGAGCCTTCTTTATTAAAAATAATATGTTTATTGGACGTCTTCCATAGCACAAAAACATGTAACAAACGCATACATCACAAACGTTACATCACTCATGACACCGAATTCCATGTTCGATAATAATTATTCTTCTCCGTTGCTAGGCAACGTTAGCAAAAGACAAATATATTGTTTCTACTCTATTTTTATAACCTTTAGAAAAGAATTAATGCCAAACGATTTTTTAAATTAATTTCGTTTACAGCCAAACGATATTTTTAAACAAATTTCTTTTATGATCAAACGATTTTTTATCTAATTAATTTCTTTTCTTTAAATATTTTATTAATTTCTTTTATGATCAAACGATTTTTATCTAATTAATTCCTTTTCTTTAAATATTTTAATAATTCTACAAATATATATTTTTTTATTCGTTACAAATATTACATATTATACTTGTCAAGAACATCGACCTGAAGATTTTAATGAATCTCCACGTTCTGGACTGCCCAAGTTTTAAAAAAATGAATTGCGTCTATTTAAGAACAAGATAATACAAAAATGCAACAAATTAGATTAAAGAAATTTGGTATTCTACCTTTACATCAAAATCGTAGATTACTATTACATTTCCGTCGAAATCGTTCGAAAGGAAGGTTATCAGTCTTTTTAGTTTTTCCTTTCACAAATAATTATCCTATTATGTAAAAAAAAATTTTTTTCTAAATGTTAGTACATTCCTCTAATAACCATCTCAAAACTTTAAGCTCTTGATTCTAACTCATAATAACCCATCTTGAAATTTTATCTCACAGTATGCAAAGTTCAGCTAATAGACTTTCTAAAAGGACTGCAATTTTGTCGACTATAGACTGAAATTCTTTACGGCAGCTGTTCTAAACCCTTTTAGTATTTGAGTTGCAACATCCGATATCAGTTTTAACCAAATCCGCCGTCCAATGGTTTTTTTTAAAACTTTTGAACCCGATTCCAATAAATTTTTGAATTTTATATATGTCAAATACATTTTATGGTATTTCGAATGTCAAAAGGCACACACAGAAAAAAGCACATATAAAATATTTTATGTATAAAAGTGAAATATAAAATGTTTGATATAAAAGAACGATATAAAATATTTGTATTAACATATCTTTTATACCACTTTTATGTATTTAACTATGTTTAGGAAGGAAGTTTGCTTTTCAAGTTAAGTTTCAATAAATAGATTTTTTTCAAAGTTTTTCCCATGCTTATTTTATATATTTTAGGAAATATCATTAAAGAAAAACAATACATTACGTAAGACTGAATTAAAAGTTGATACTAAATTGAAAAAAGAATTAAAAATTTTCGAAATAAAAATTAACAAAATGTGATTGGTGTCATAAAGAAAATATTAAGTTTTATGAAATAATACCATTTTATTGTAAAAGATAGTCTAATTAAAATTCGCATTTTTGAAATCAAATACAAATACAAATCAATCAAAGACAATATAAATTCATTGAAAAATATTTCTAAATTAACTAAAATTTTATTGAAGAGGATAAAAAGATATTGTTACAAAGCGATAAAGTTGTTTTCCTGAGATGCTAATCTTCGCAACAAACTTGGCGCCTTGGCGATAAATTTGGCGATCTTGGCGACATATTTGGCGGCGAAGTTGGCGACTTTGGCGTCAAAAGGGATTTTCTTGAAGGACCTCGAACCTTCAACCTATTTCTACTGGCTTCAAGAACTTTCTGGAGATTACGTCACTTCCTACGTAATGAAGTCACTTCCTGTTGAAAAAGTATAAAAACAAGCTCCCAAGCCAAGAAGAGTGAGTTGGATTTTGATGAGCAAGCAAGCTGGTGAGCTAATAAGAAACCTTCGAGCGCTGTGTTGAGATTTAACGATAATCTCTGTTGTGAATTTTTACAAGTGCTGTTTTAATACTTGTGTTACGTTTCTTTGCTTAGAATACCTGTAAAATAAAGAGTTTTTTTAAAATTCTTATTGGACTGCATTCTGGTACACCGCCACAAGACGATTTTGTCACACTATGTAGCGTTTATGCGTTATTAAACGTTCAACTGAATTTTATTTCAAAGCCTGTGCAACAAAAAATCACATTATACGAATACAAGACTTTTTTCGTATGTATGGCATTAACACGGAAATAAATATATGTAAAATTTAATGAGTGTTTATTCATTGTGCATCTCTTCTTATTTTATGTTTTATATTAACCAATATTAAAAGTAAATAAATGTAAATGTTTACTATTTACTCCTTTAAAAATAGTCTTTATCGAATCTTTTCCAAGTGATTTTATTCTCAACGACTGTTTTATCTTATTATTTTTTCACCGAAATCAAGTTTTGGCCAAGATTTTACCCTACAGATACTAATTTCTTTTATCGTCACTATTTATAATCATTCTGACATCAATTTTATTTTTACACACCTTTATTGAACTTGTTTTCTTTTATGTTTGTAAAGATGAGATTTCCACTCCCCTTTTTACATACTAGAGTTTTGAAACTTTTACAGTTGTTATTTCCGACGGCAGTCAAATACAGTAGAACCCCGCTAATTCAAAATGCCGGTTAATCCGAACCGATTTTATTTTCGAAAATTATATGTAATTGAAAAGATCACTTGAAAAGATTTAAATATACATAATAAAAACAAAAAAGTACTTTTTCAACATGCATAATTTTGTACACATTAAAGAAACTAATGCAATAATTCAAGGATCACATTTACATTTAATAAAAACACATTATATTAACACATCACATACACATTTACATTAACGGTCTTTTGGGGTGAAGAAATTTGTCAGATTTGTCTGACGAAGTGATGTTATTCTCGACGTGGAAGCAATATTATGCCAACGTCTCATAAACATTATGTCTGTTGATGTCGCATTTTCACTCAGCTCTATATAGCGCAGTGCTATTTCTAGCGAGAGATAGCAGTACTGAGTACGTACAACTTACATTTTTTTAGCGTACATATTTTTCTTTTCTATTTTTATCGGAATTTCGGTAATCCGAACAGGCACCGGTCCCAATTAGTTCGGATTAGCGGGGTTCTACTGCACTTTAATATTTTCAGAATTTAATTATTAATTAGGATTTTCAAATCATGTAAAGTTTCAATTTCGATCAAGGACGAATGAAAAGTTCAGACGTTGTTATTATAAGAAGGTGTAAAATGAGAAAGAAAAAAAATTAAGAATATTTATTCATAAAAATTAAGAATTTTATATAAGAAGGTAAGAATTAAAATATTTATTAATATATAAAAGCCTAAAAACTAGAAAATAATAAATATAAAGCACTTTAAAAAAACACGCTTTTATAAATGTACAAGGTTTACCCATTGACAATGTACAGAGGTGAAGTGGTTTTCCGATTTCGTTCGAAAATGGGTGGGAGGTAACATTTGATGAGATATCTAGACGTCATAAATTTTCAAATGAAAAAAAAATGTCGAAATCGGTTGAGTGGTAGAGGCTGGGGGACTCGTTGAAGGTTTTTACCAAATTATTAAACCTTCTAGAAATACCCCAGTCCCAACCACCCCACGGATTTCGACAATTTTTTTTCATTTGAAAGGTTATGACGTCTACATATGCCATCAAGGGCCGCTTGTCCCCCCCACCCACACCATTTTCGAACGAAATTCGAAAAAAACATATGTGTGGTGGAGAAAAGTTTTTTCGATTTTGTTCGAAAATGGGAGGGGGGTGGGGGTGGGGACAGGCGACCCTTGAAGACATATATAGACATCATAACCTTTCAAATGAAAAAGAAATTTTCGAAATCCGTCTAGTGGTTGGGGCTGGCGGATTTCTACAAGGTTTTTCCACAGGCAATGCTACAGAGGAGAAGTGTTTTTTCTATGTCGTTCGAAAGTGGGGGGACGGCAGGCGACCCTTAATGACATATCTAGACGTTATAACCTTTCAAATGAAAAAAAAATTGTCGAAATCGGTGAAGTAGTTGAGGCTGGAGGACTTGTTGAAGGTTTTTTTTTTACCAAATTATTTTGAATATATAGATTAAAAAGTATAAAATATTTTTTTATCAAAAATTTGAAGGTCAACACAAAAATCGTAAAAGCTTGAGGCGCTGAAAACATTCCAGAAGGAAATTAAGCAATAAATAAATGCCATATGAAAGTTTCTACTTCACTGTATAAAAAGTTAAATTATATTATTAATGTGACAAAAATTATAATTTATTTAGAGCATTCATTTTAGTTTGTTTTTTACAGAGGTTTCTTAAATTTATTATAGCTAATATATCCCTCGTTGTTCGGGATAAAAATTTTTCTGATGAATCTAATATTTTTAATGTAAAAAATAATTTTATACAAAATATTATAACGCGCAAAAAACTCTAATCGTCTGATACATTTTTTGCAAATTAAAAGGAGAATAAAAATTGAACCAAACGATTTTTAAAATCTGTCGAAATCTAATTTTCTCTGTAGGTTATTAATCCTTTTTAAAGGATGATACAAAATTTCATAAACATAAGGATAAAATAATTCATTAAACATGAAGAAATTTAATTAAACATTACCTTATTGTTTAATATTCTACCGAGTCAGCGGATCTTGAACTGCGCATGCGCAGTGGAAACATAATTTTTAATTAATAAATCTTTTTAATTAGTTATCATGAAATCTTCACTAAAACCTTATAGCAAAATGTGAAGAAAATCTATTCAGTAGTTTGGATTTGCATAGCGTAAAAGAAAAAATGGCTTTTTAATTTTATTTGTATAGATTTAAAGATTAGTTAACAGGTAAAAAAAAAAATGTATATATTTCAACAATCCTGCGTACAAAACAGAATGCTACGACAAGAAAATAAACAAAACTGCACCTCAGAATATCACTACATTCATTTTCCATGCACTTTTTCCTCATTTCATCACCTGCTCTTTTTAATGGAAAGCAGATTATTACTTTGATTGGATGGAGTCGATAAAATATGCAACAAAAATGGCGAATGGAAAGCAAAACGGTTATTAAGTAACCTTTAGAGCAGGTGTAAAAATTCTTTTGTATATTCCTCTTTGGTATCTGTCTATAAATTAAAGATAGCCCCGATATCGATTAAATGATGAATATGTTAATGGATATTCGTTAAATATACTCTTGACTCGAGACCGAATTAAATCCTATGCATGCAAAGTTTTATAGCTTTTTTTTATTGTTGAATGGAAAAAGAACAGAAGATGTTGCTGAATTAATTCAGTTGAATTCCTTTCACTGTATTTGATATAAATGAAAGCTGCTAAAGTTCCCCCTTGAAATAAAATATCAGCAAATGTTTATGAAGTGGCCATGAATTTTTCATAAGTTTCTGCTTTCATCAAAACCAGGGTTGCCAGATCAAAATAGCAAAATAAGGCCAAATCTTCTTTAAAATAAGACCAAATCTTCTTAAAAATAAGAACAAATCTTCTTAAAAAATAAGGCCAAATCTTCTTAAAAATAAGACCAAATCTTCTTAAAAATAAGACCAAATCTTCTTAAAAATAAGGCCAAAAATGGCCAAATTTAACAAACTAATCGAAGACCTCATTGGTTATAAGAAAAAAGGCTATCCTTCATAAAAACAAATCCCACTTGATCGGGATATGTGCAATGCTCTATTATTAAACTAAAATTTAAGTGACAAAAAATTTAAAACATCCTCGTTCTATTCAAGAGCTATTTCGTTTGACATCTCACTATATATAATTTGAAAAGCGTAATATCAAAAATTTATTAAAAAATATTTAATAATCAATTAGAATTAATTAATTTAAGTAAATAAGTTATTAAAAATTGATCTAAAAGTCAATACCGAAAATGAAGCCAAAAAAGGCCAAAAGAAAATTCCTAAGGCCAAGGGCTTTGAAAAAAGGCCAAATTTCCATAATTTGGCCCTAAAAAGGCCAATATGGCAACCCTGATCAAAACTATACGTGCAAAGTTTTAGTTTCTAACAGACTCTTTATGTTTTTATTAAAAATAAAAATAGAAATATACGAAGACAGGAAAGTTAGTAGTGGTACCATATAATTACAGAAGTATTAGAGAAAAAAATCAAGCTGCTTTAGTCACAGAAAATGTAACAGGAAAATACAAGGGTTGTAAATTAATTATTAGTGGTAGCCATGCAGGGTTCCCACTTAAATAAGAGCCACCCCCTCTTAACTTCAAAACGACGGCAGCTTTAGTCATGCAAGTAGTGTCTAGTTATAGTAAAACGTCTAGGCGCTATGCGATGAGACAACTTACAACGCCATCTGGTGGAAAACTTGGGAGTTAGCGTTCCTATCTCGTAAACGGTGCAAAATAGAGGGAAAATGCCAATTACAAAGTTGTAGAGCGTTATCGATTTAGTACATAAAGGTACCTTGTGCCACATTAATATGAAGAACAGAACGCTTAAAATTCGCATTTGTTTGCTCTCATTTTCCGAAATTGTGACGTCACAAGAGTTGAACAAAAGGATAAAATGTTATTTTTCTGATAAAAGATGACCCCATTTTACTTTTTTCTGTGGGAATAAACTCAAACAGCAGGTGTATGCGACCTTTCCGCCACCATTGCAGAACTTTCGATGACGTATTACTGTTGTTTGAGCTAGCACACCAACTATATGCTAAAACGTGTGCAAAGTGAAATCCAAACAAGGGCTCGGATCTGTATTATAGATGACAGAGAGCACTTTGAACACCGAAAATAAAGTTTTCGTGTGATAACTAATTGTTTTTCCCCTTTATAACCCTCTTTGTGGCGTCGCAATTTTCTGAAGTCGCGAGAAATCAAATCTTGTGACAATCACATTTTGTCTCGCCCTCCTGCCGATGGATGGCGCTGCAAGGACTTTTCGCAATCAGAAGCAAGATAGAGACAAAGTGACTTGAGACTTTGTGCGAGAAGGTGCCTTTTCTCTCTCACTGGGACGGACAAAACTCGACATGTGTAGAGTGTTGAATATTGTAACTTAAATGTAATGTAATCTTAGTTAATCTAGAATAATTCTATGTGGAAGATGTGTGAACAATAAATTTAATTTAAATTCACTTTGACCCAACGCTATTTTAACCGTCGATTTCACTTCCTGTGAGCTAGCTAGGAAGTGAAATTGTGCTTAATTGCCACAGCATTTAAAGCGTTCTGTTCTTCGTATTAATGTACACAAGGTGTCTTTACGTACTAAATCTATAAATCTCTACATTTTTGTAATTGACGATTTCTTCCTATTTTGCCCTGTTTCCGAGCTAGGAAAGCTAACTCCGGAGTTTGCCACCAGCTGGCACTGTAAATGGGCTCATCGTATAGCGCATAGACGTTTTACTATAATACCAAGACACTAATTTCATGACTATAGCTGCCGTCGTTCTGAACTTAAGACGGGATGGTCCTTATTTAACTGGCAGCCCTGTAAATCACAGTTGATAGAACATAGACACAACCTTCGAACTTTTATAGTGTCGTCACCAGCGTTCCAAACATCTCGTTTCCAGCTATGTGGAAGCCGTTGAATACCTGAATAAAATTCAGATCTGTTGTTGGTTCGGATAGAGAAGTATATCTCTTTAAGACCCTCGAGAACATTTCGGTAGCTGAGTGGTTCTTTCATCTTCGGAATCAAATCTTAATCACAGTGTCTTAAATCCGGGTAGAGCAATTCCAGGTCCCTTTGAGGGAAAAAATCAACCAGTCACTGGCATTCACCTAACTGTTCCTGAGATTCTTAAACCCGGACCCAGTTTTCTACCAAACTTTTCCTCTGCGTTTCTTCCGAAGATTGAAAGAGATGAAGATTAAATGGCATTCGATTGTTGATGGATTTAAATCTTAATTCGGGCAACTGAATAAGTGAAAATTAAATAAATTACTCATTAATTCTATACATCGAAAAAAGTTGGATGCTACAGTCATGTGATCCTGGTCACATTTGTGCATGTGACCTTCTGGTAAGCTGACTATAGACTATTTTTTATAATAGTTCTTTCTTCTCTTTCAATTTGGGATTTTTTGGGTCACGAGGGATCCAATTTTTAGAATTAAAAGTCGGATCCTTCAGAGAAAAAAAATCCAATTTTTTGAATCCTTGCAGACGCGGAATTCTTGAAAAAGTCCATTGCCGGATTCTTTTTAGTTTGACTTAGTCCTTTTGTAGCTTTGTTCATTTTGTTAGTTAGTTATTTTTGTTGAATTATTGTCATTGGTGTCCTTTTGTAGCTTTGTTCATT
>BGPR01036791.1:0-14901 GCA_013235015.1 Araneus ventricosus
AGCGCTCCACATCGGCGGCTAATACCTGCAGGCTTTCCCCTGGCTTCTGCCGTCTCGTCTTCAATTCAGTCCTATAAAATTGGGTAAGGTGACTATCTCCGAATCGGGCTTCTAGAGCATTCTCGATGGTCGTAAGGTCCGTCAACTTATCAGAAGGTATTCCTTGAAGAACCTCCGCCGCTGATCCCCGGAGAGAGGTCACAAGTTGACTGGCTTTCACGAAATTATTCCATCCGTTCGCAGAACTCACAACGTCAAACTGAGTTTTGAAAACAGTCCAAGACGTTTGTCCGTCGAATGTCAGGGATTTTACCATTGGTCTGGAATACGTGAGGTCTGGATTTGCCGGGAAATTGATTGGTCTGTCCTCGAGTTCACTAAGCCTCTTCTCTAGGTCGCCGATCCTCACTTGAACTTTTTCTTCGACTTCCTCCATCTTTACTTGTACTTTGTCTTCCACTTCCTCGATCTTCCTTTGAACTTTACCCTCTATTTCCTCGATCTTCCTCTGAACTTCATTCCTTACTTCCTCAATCTTTCCTTTTACACCTTGGATTTGATTCTTCATTTCTTCCTGTCCCTTCTTCATTTCTTCCTGTCCCTTCTCCATAGATTTCTTCATCTCGGCTAAGAGAGCAAGTAGATCAGCGTTGTAAGCCATCTTCATTTGAGATCTCGTACTCACCACACACCATATCCCGTTTCTGGCACCAGTGTAGAAAAAGGTCTCTCTGTGGTGTATGGTGTAAACAGTCCAACACGCAGGATAATGGAGAATGAAGGTTTATTTACAAATATGCAGGAAAACACGTAGCACAGGTACAGGAAACAATAGTCATTGCACAGATTACTAATGTAAATAGACAACAATTCACAGGTAATGACAGTTCAGCACTTTGATATCTAACAACACAAACAGTCAGCAAATAGCTAGTAACGACAATAACAGCTCAGCTCACCAGCTGATTAGCTCACACAGCGATTAGAACTCCGAAGACGTTCGCGCTTCAAAGCGAAGTAAACAGTCGATCAAAGACGCTCTTCTTAACTAGGTGCCGTCCTTAAATATTCTCTCCGACAGGCCGTGACGTCACATGGTGTTTTCTCGTGTATTCCCTTTCCTAGTAGAAATATCGAGAAAAGGGTTGCATTTTCGTGAATCATCTATTTGTCGCCTAATCGCCAAAATGGTCGCCAAGTTTGTCGCCAAGATCATGGGTGCCATAAGAGTCGCTGAGGTCACTCCATGCTTAACCTTGTAAAACTCTCTTCCCAACCATAAGACTTGCATTGCTGGGAAGCGACTTTCCATGTTTGTAACAATATACATTATCGACATCATATCCAAAAGAACTTCAGGCTTGGGCATGACGATATCATTTCTTAGAATTAATTATTATCATGTTCAGGATAATAATCTTCAAAACTATCTTTTTGCAATACTGAGAAGAAAAGTACATGGAAAAAACATAATTATTTTATTTGAAAATCATTTTTTGGGGAAAAAATCTGCTGTAATTTAGCAGAACATTTGAGATATACTTCATAATTTAAATTTAAATCTTCGTACATGCTTATTTAATTCTGTAGTATTTTAAATGTTTCAGAAAATCCTTGCTATTTTAATGAAAATTAATTTTTTTTTCAATGTCAATTTAAGATCTGTTTGCAAGGTCTGCAAGATCTGTTTAATTTTTACCAGCAGTTGTAAAACTTTATACGGTCTTTTCTCTCTCTCTCTCTCTCTCTCTCATTCTTTCAGTTTTTTTTTCGTTTGGAAGAACAATTGCATCTAAGTTTTGCGAAATAAAAATTTAAAATAAACACTATGGAATTTCAATTATACAAATTATGCAAATATTCAGTGCTAAAAACAATGCAAAGATAGCAAACTTGTGTCTTTTTAAATTTTCTGAAGAGCTCTTGCACTACGCAAAAAATGAAGGTATATTTTCTGTTCTTCACTCTTTGCTGATTGAAAATAGGAATGACACGTCTGCTAACCTTTTATGACCAATTTCCGAAGAAGCGGACAATCATTCAGTATGAATCATGCATACCATGAGGAAGCATCAGGTCAGAAGAAAGAAACAGGAACCCTGCGGAGATAATTATCCCTAACCATCTTCCCTTATTTCTCACCCCATCGAGAAACTCATTTTTGTCCCGGTAGGGTGGGAGCTTTAAACGAGTTTTTAATTTGGCGATAAGGGTTTGGGTCAGAAAATCCAGGACCAGGGAAATAGAAGGGCTGGTTCATACCTTTGAAGTTTTACACTTGCCGAAAAGAGTGGGGAAAACCAGTTTTGACGTCACTACGCTGGCAGAAAGATTGTGGGGTCCGGGAGCGTCCACTTCCGTTTCTTTAATTCTAAGCTATTTTTTAATGTGTTGTTCTGTGTTACTTGTTATTTTGGTGAAATATTAAGAACATCTTTCATCTCTTGTTAGTATATCTACTTATATTGTCGCTATGTGCTCAAATTATTACAGGAAAACGAAAGACAAAGGCGTAATATGTCATATGTTTTCAGTATGTCCGAATCTGAATAAAATTTGGATCTCGAAATGTAAAAGGTAAGATCATATAAATGTAACATACGCTAGGATATGTATTTATCACTTTAGGCCAAGCGAACATGGATGGCATAAGAAATCGTCTACTTGGTTTAAATCGAAATAAAATTTTAAAACCTGATGCAGTTCCGAGTGTCAACTTGACATTGCAAGATAATGGGGAAGATGTTTCAAGTAGAAGTGAAAGGTAAAGGAAAAGAAGTATTCTGCAGGAAACAAAAATCAGATTAAAATGTCTGAGGCTTAAAAAAGCATGTGTCACGACAGCTGTGGAGCCATTTACTTTATCAAAAACTAAAGACATTTGCACATCTTGCTTTGAAACTCAAAAAGAAAATGCATTACTTCTGGAACGAATTTGATTTCTTGATAATGAACTTGAAAAGACAAAAAAGGAGACGGAGAAAAATCAGAGAAATGAAAACAAAAGCGCAAATTAGCCGTATTTTACCGAAAATAAAAGTCAAAAAATTAAACTGAAAAAAGTATCGAAAATAGAAGAAAAGTTTAAAAAAATATCTTAACATCAACAGAGATAAATGCCGTAATAGAAAATAAAAGCAAAATCAAACAGCAGAAGATATTTCGATCCATTTCCAGGCGGTCTTATTTATGCTGGCGAAATCAGATAGGGATACGATTTCCCAATGCTTAAAGGGATGCTGTTCCAAATGTTCTTGTAGACCTGGTATGCTTCTTGAGGTTATGCTGATTGTGAAAAAAATACTAAATATATATAACTGCATTATATTTATTACACTTTTTAAGTATAGTTTTTTATAAAATGAATAATTTTTCTTAGTATTTATATTTTTGATATGTTTGCAAAAAATAACGCTTATGTGAGTATTTAAAAAGGTTTTAACATTTGGTTCAGTCAAAACATGAAATGGTTTGCTCAAGATACGTATTATTTGAATTTTTGCCTAAATTTTTAAGATCCGAAACCAACCATCCTTCAACAATTACTTCAAAATATATGTCTGTAATATTTACTATGCTTATGATACTTTGATGCACTGACATCCAATTTTAAACAAAACAGAGAATTAACAAAAAAGAGAAAAAATAATATCAAAACCCTTCTAGTAAAGGGATTTTCGTATTTTCGAGCGCGGAGTGCCCGCTTGGTGACGTCACAAACTTCCCCCACTGGTTCTTAGCTGAAGGCTCTATGAACCAGCCCTTATATTTCTCTGGCCCTGAGAAAATCTCTGAAATATAATATTACTTGTTATTTTGTCGCAGCTTGAGGTTTCCGGGTTGTAAAAATGACTCCATCTTTAGGATTTTCCCACACTTTGTTGAAATCATTTCAACTTTTAAGAATCTTAGGAATAAGAGCTTAAAAAATCCTACTTTTATATTAAATACAACCAATTGATTCCTTAATTTTGCGCCCCCTTGCAATTGCGCCCAGGGCACTAGCCCCACCCTTGTTACGCCACTGATTCCAAATGTACATTTAATTACACAGAAACAGAACAAATCTGTTTTTCAGATGCATTATAACCTAAAAAGAAAATGTCAGATTTAAAGTTATAATAAAAACAAAAAATAAAATGCAACGCGAGCTTCAGTAGCCTTGTCAATCGGTTACGCTTAATATATCCTTTCGTGCCTTAGAGGTTCTTTCCATTCTAAGGATTTCATTAGAAAAGATTCACCCCAAGTATATTGTTAGTTTGACAGATTTAAACAATGGGCCTATCCCAGATAGCAATTTTAGTTTGCAGCAAGCTTGCCACAAATTTGTCATGACAAGAGTGCAAGTTCACCACAAATTTGTCATGACAAGAGTGCAAGTTCACCACAAATTTGTCATGACAAGAGTGCAAGCTTGCAGCAAGCGTGCAGCAAGTTAACGAAAGCTTCGAAGTCACCATGAAACGAACTTGCGGCAAGTTTGCCACAAGCTTGTCGTGCAAACTCATTGCAAATAATAGCAAAAACAGAGTACGAACACAACCCGGGATAGAACTCGCGACCTACCGATTAGTAGACAGAGGTCGAAACCACTAGACCAGTTCGGCTACGACAGGAGAAGATAGATTTCGCTAATACATCGGTCGCTTCGATTAGTATACGATTTATTTTAAACTTTTTTCTCGATTTCATTAAATTTTGAGTTGGGAATATGATTTGAAGTCAAAGAGAGAACGATTTTCGCTAATAACAACGTTTTGCTAGTAGAATAAATTATGAAATTAGAGTTCAACAGTAATTACGTTAAAATGGGACAAAATGTATAAGTTTATTTTTCAACAAACATTGATTGTTTTTTCGGTTTAATTTTGCTTATAAACGCTAAAATTTCAACATTAAGAAAAAGGCGATATAGTTTTCTTTAAAGTGCGAGTGATATATTTAGTAAAAAGATGGAAAATGTTTCAAAAATTTTTTTATAAAAAAGTTAAGTTTTTTTTTACAAATTATCATTGGTTTATTGAATTAATAAAAAGAAGGACGGTCTAGGAGATGCTATTAAAAATCGGATGTTTTTTTTTTTTAAACAGAGACAAAGATAATTATCTCTTTGTGATGTCTTTGCAGGAAGCTTGTTTTGCATACTTGCTGCAAGTTTGTTTTGCAAGCGAGGGTGGCGCTAGTTGTCACAGCGAACTTGCTACAAGTTCGTTTCAAGTTTGACGCGTCAAATTTTGCCATGACAAGTCAAAATCAAACTTGCTGCAAACTTACGTGCTATCTGGGATTTGTTACAGGCATTTAAAAGACCTACCCTGACACTACGCAGAAGAGAGTGAGTCGA
Source organism: Araneus ventricosus (assembly GCA_013235015.1). Classification (NCBI taxonomy): domain Eukaryota; kingdom Metazoa; phylum Arthropoda; class Arachnida; order Araneae; family Araneidae; genus Araneus; species Araneus ventricosus. Next base: position 5,348 of record BGPR01036791.1, read on the forward strand.
GGTTGATTTATCCCTACAATGTTTTCAATCGGCCAATAAGGTACATGTGTTTTCAAGTTTCATCAAAAATCGTCCCAGTCCTTCGGAAGTGACGGTAGAACAAACAAGTACAAACATGCACACGTTGAGTTTTATATACAGAGCAATTCAAAATATTAATTGCACCTATTACAAATGGTTTTAACTTCTGCCATAAAAACGATAGGAAGAAAAAAAATTGAACACAATTCTGAAAGAAGCTTAAAGTTTGTTTTCTTACCCTATGTGATTTCCCTTGGCCACACGGGCATCACATGAATGACATGCGAATGCATGGTCGGAAATGAAATGCCACACGGAGATGCAGGAATGGCACAAAAAGTCACAACAACTTCTCAAAGTTCTCACAATTTACAGCTATGTACGCTTCATAATAAAGGTTGAAAAAATTGGGTTCTCTTCGCATTTGTGCAAGTATCAGAGTGTGAATACTACAACTCAAGAACAATCCCCAGGCTGCAATAATTGAATTCGCTGCAGATATAAGTTATGTCAATGTTCCCTTGTACAATGTGCGCTACGCACTGGATTGAGAAGCTGCAACTTCACGAGCAATGACTCGCATGCTTGTGCCAGGATCTTGCTCCACACGAAGCATTGCCTCCTTTTCCAAAGTATATATGCACATCGCTTATGGCCACTCTTTATCCTGTTTACTACTGCTAAATATTCCTTATTCACACTAGTTACGGTCAAATTCGCGAATATTTGGCGATACAGTATCCATATGGTTGGGCAACTCAGGACCGGATTAGGCCATCTAGGGCCCTTATTTAATGCAATACTGGGGGCCCCACTTTCCCCCTCCTCAATTTCCTAAGCCCCTTATTCCTCCTTTTGTCTGTAAATTGCCGATATGTGAAGGAAAGACTGATGATGAACGCGTGAGTTCACAATCTATATGTAGAGATCTAGGGCTTCAAACGAGGAATCTATACTTATAAAAGACAATGTTTGTGTGTGCGTATGATGTCTAGACGAATCTATCGCACTTACAGCCATGAAATTTGGCACACAAGTAGTCGTAATGGTGACTCAATGTACCTCGAGGCCCGAATTTTAAAATTTAATCTAGAAAATTTTTATTTAATGTTTTGTGTTGTTTTGGGTCATTTTCTGCACGTTTACGGCTGTAGTATTTTTTCTAATGATAGTTGAAAAACAATCAATGCACCATCGGATAGAACAAACAATTTTCTTTCTAATGAAATTTGTTTTGAGCTTCATACGTAATTTACTGAATTTTTTAAAAAATAGTCAGTTTTGCTATCGAAATTTTATTTTTTTTAAATGTGCGGTATCCGGGGTTCTAATAACAATATTAATTTCAATTTTTTTCGGCTTATAACTGGAACTGTTCTGTCGGATTAAAAAAAAGAACGGTTAAAATATCTTTTCCCGTTTTTTTAAATTAATTTTTTCCTGGTTAGTTTAAATATATTTTTCTCTAGCGAGCTTCCTCCCGCGACACTTTCTCCGGAACGTTGCTGGCAATTTCATTGGATGACGGTGCAGAGTGCAGGTGACGTCATAACCTTCAATTGAATGACTTCGATTATTAATCTCGGCAGTATCTTAACATGTTTGTCTCGCATATTTTGCTTGCTGTATAATAATGATTTTCACGTTGCAATATTTTAATATTATTTTGGATTAACGTATTCTGTACTGTTGTTCTACAGTTAAAATGTCATTATCGCGAAAAAAAAAATAAGCTGGAAAATCAAAATAATGTGTATCTTTTGTTTTCAAAACTTTTTCTTGTCATTGTGGGCGTTTTTTTTTTCATTTTGTTTAAGTCCTGATCCCACGGGCAACGCGTACTACTAGTTTCTAATAAAACGTTTTTTCCTGGATTTTTTTGAGATTTATGGGCCATATGTAACTTGTAAAGGAAAGACGGCATGTTGCAACTTCGCTCCTGGAGGCAGAAGTTCTAACTACACCACTGTCGTTATCACACAGTTTCCTTAAATGCCTGGTGTCTATTTGCTGTTCAGAAGAGAATGACAAACTGTAGAAGTCTTCTACTTACTGTGAAACAGTAGTAACAATAAGCAAGGGGGCGATCTACTTCGTTCGAGTATTGTCAGAAATACCACGGCCATGACTAAGAACACCAGTGCTTTTCAATGATCGCATTAACATCTGTTCGATTGGTCGACGACCACGGTTCAATTTTGCTGTTTTGCATTCACGCTGTCACTCCGCTTTTGATCACTATATCGGGTAAATGGGCCACAGGATGTCGATCCGTTTGCAGTTGCAGAAAATCGGGATCAAGAGTTCAATGACTTGTACGAACTGCAAAGGGCGTTCATGCACTAACGTTCCTCCCAAAACTGATGTAGATTCGATGATTATGAATAAATGCTTCATTCAAGTGCAGAAGACGAAGGGGTCTATTCTGGTACCCCCCGGTGGGTTGGGAGTTGGGTTCCGTTGTTAACGTGCGGAACCCAACCCAACCGGGGGGTACCAGAATAGACCCCTAAGATCCAGATGTTGAAGTTGGAGGAATAGAAAGTTAACTGACATTACCACTAAAACGTGTGTAATTTAATTGATAACTACAAACAATTTATTTTCTCAGTTTGTTTATCTTATTCTTCTTATGTTTATTGAGCTAATAATGCGCCGAAACCTCATATTTGCTACTTTTCTTTTTTCTCTTCAAATTAAAAAACAGTAGGAAATTTGATAAGTTTGTCTAATTTTTATTGATTTAGATCAACATCCCATATGGACGAGTTTTCTGGTTTGTTTACCAGAGGCGTAACAAGGGAGGGGCAGGTAGGGCACGTGCCCTGGGCGCAAAATTAAGGAATCAATTGGTTATATTTAAAAGAAAAGAAGTTTTTTTTTGAAGCTCTTATTTCCAAGTTTCTTAAAGATTGAAATGGTTTCAACAAAGTGTGGGAAAATCTTAAGGATACAGTCATTTTTACAACCCGGAAATATCAAGCTGCGACAAAATAACAAGTAATACTCATAGAGTAAATACTCTAAGGTAATAAATATTATGTTTCCAAGATTAGCTGACCCTTAATGTCAATGAAATTAAAAGCTCGTTTAAGGAAGGTTGCTTCCCAAAATTGTGTCTCGGTGGGGTTGGAGATACGTGAAGATGGTTAGGAATGATTATCCCCGCAGGGTTTCTGATGGTTTTGCACGGTATCCTTGATTCATACTGACAGGATTAAGTTCTTCAGAAATTGGTGATAAATGGTTAGCGAAAGTGTCATTCCTATTTTCAATCAGTAAAGAGTGAAGAACGGAAAATATACCTCCATTTTTTGCGTAGTGTTTTTAGTACTGAATTTATGCATAATTTGTATGATGAAAATACGATAGTGTTTAATTTAAATTTTATTTCGTGAAACTTAGATGCAGTTGTTCTACCAAATGCAAACAAACAAAAAAATAAAACTCACACAGAGAGAAAAAACTGCGTAAGGTTTTGCAGTTGCTGGTAAAAATTATCAATCCTTATTGACGTTGAAATCAAGATAAATAAAAGGGATTTCTTTAATAATTAACGAAAACAAATACATAAAAAAGAAATTCAATTCCTGCCGTAACGTGAAGCGTTTTCTTTCTTCGCAGAGTTACGCTATCGTCGGCAATTAATTTTACTGTTGGCAAATGCATTAAAATTTCCCTTGACTATCAAATCATTAAACTACTAACACTTAACCTAAAATAATTATTTAAATATATAAATATGGCAATCATTTTTTTTTTTTTTGTAATTCTTATGTTTAGTACATGCACAAACATTTTAATACTAAAGTACTGTAATTATATAAAAACTTTCGCTTCATTAAAAGCCAGAAAAGTTAATTTATAACATTTCGGATACTTTAAAGCAACCAAAATTTTTCAGAAATAATGTATCATTTTTTGATGAACACAAATAATGTCTACTAAAATAATAAGGAATTGCAATTTTACATGTCATAAATAAGTTAATAATGCTGTAATTTTATTTCATGTTTGAATCAGCATTTTTTCCACCTGCAATAGCATATCCCCTAATTTCATGCAATGAATTTCAACTTTGTCATAAGGTGCTAGATAAAACTTTATTAGTTGTAAATTGATTAATAAATTTAAAGGTATGTGTGAAATTACATGAAATATATTATGAATAATATTACAATAAATATATTTGTCCCTAAGGCGTTTGTATGATTTTATCTGTGTTAGCAAATAATTTATTTTAATGTTTAGAGCTTTTCCTACTGTCTGGGAAAAAAGTAATTTATATAATTTTCTCATTTTTATTCGTATGTGTGGGTTTTTTTTCTCAATTTATTAAGAGATTTGTACACATTTTATATTATTTTTCAGATATGAGATAAATGAAATGCAAATGTTCAGTGAAAATTTAACGAAATTGTGTTAAAAAATTTGTAAATCCTAACAACTTAAAATTGTTTTATATGCCATTTTTTAAAGTTTATTTGTACTTTTAATCTTTGCATTCCCCGGAATAAAGTTTTTGAACAGAAAATGAGGATCACATTTCAAAAGAAAAAAGAGGGGGTGCAGACTCTGTATTTGCACTGGGCACCATTTTATGTAGGTACACCACTGTTGTTTACTTACATTAAAAACCTTGACTTTATATACTTATATGTTGGACTTCCGTTTTGAGGATTCCATTGACACCATTCCATTACACCGGAATTACGTAGTACAGGTACCTAAATGTAAAACAAACTCGTCCATAGAAACAACATAAAAAACCCCCGCCCCATTTAGACGTCATGATTTTAGTATAGACTTCATAGTTTTGAACTTGGACTAGTTGATAAGGATGCTACCTTCTCCAAACTTCCATGTCACACAAAATCTCATTGAAACTCAGCACATACTACTGTAGCAAAATATTGGTAATGATATTCTTTTTACACAGAATTTTATGCTCTACAAATTTTACATAGACTATTTTTAGGATTATGGTGTCGTTTTTGAATTATTTGGGAAAAACTGAAAAATCATTCAATTTCCCTTTTTTCCACGTAACAGTGGAAGCTCATCTCACCACAGGGATGACCTTAGGATAGTCATATTGAGTATAATACCTCAAGTAATTAATCCTCTGTCAAGATTTTTTGCAGATTTAAAATCTCCAGTCAATGGTCCATCTCCCAAGAGTTGAATCTATTTCCTTTTACAGATCCTCCTAATAGCCATAGGTTAAGCAGAGTCCTCTTTTGTATATCTATCCCTTAAGAATTCATCACAACCTAGTAAACATTAGCACTATCTCTTGGGAAAAGGAATTTTTAAAATACTATGAATCAAGCCTATGTTTTGAAAAATTGCGCAAATAATATGCACTACTGGTGAATTATACAGCAAACCCTCAATTATTCAAACGTGATTAATCCCAAAATACTGTTTTAAAAAATCCCTGTTGGCAAGCCAGAAGGCAGATTCCTTTAGTCTGGAGATAAAAGGAAATTTCACCCTCTATTTTCATAAGGATTAGAGATGCAAGAATGAAAGAGAGTGGAAGAGACTGCAAATTACCAGAACTTTCCAACAAGGGGTAATATGCATAGGTTGAAAGATACTTTAAGTTAGGGAGCAGAGGAGGGGAAATCACTTTTCAGCTCATAACTTCTAAGAAATTCAGTTATTGAAAAAGTTTAAATGTAAAAATTGTTCGTTATGATAAGGCGATAATTCGCCTAATTTGAATTTTCTTTCTATTTTTAATTGTAAAGGAATTATGGGGAAATGAATATTTCCACCCCCTTTGAGATGGACAGCCCATCTACGAACTCGACCGAGATTTTCACTATCCTTAACATATCCTACTCTGGTTAAAATCAAATCAAAATTACTCCAGTTATTTTTTCACAAGATAACATGGACAAAAGCGCTATACACACATATATATATAAACTTTTGATCGAAGGGTGGTTTTGGGTTCTAGTGGGTCATGATCGATGAAGATCCACAGAAATTTTCCGGAAATTGTGTCACGAGAACCATTGCAATAGGTAGACATCCTATAAGGAATCTACCTAAAGCTTTAATCACGAATGAAAAAGAGATGTTTTAAGATAAAAAAAAAAACTTTTTTTTGTAAAATTAAATCAACAGCTTGTAAAGACATAAATCTACTTTTTATTAAATCATAATTGTATGTGTAAACCCCTATTGTAAATAAAAAAATTTCAAATACACTTTTATGTTGATTTATGTCCCTTTCCAGTCATTTTGCTGATTATCTATGGAATTAGCTTAAATGAAGTTACCGAGACACTCAGTTCCATGGGTAATCGGGCATTTCTTGTATTTAAATATCTTGTTTTACAGAGAAATAGGTATAAGGCAGAAACTTGGGAATCCAAACTAATTGGGCCTGACCTCTGTTCAGATTCCGGAAAATTCGGATTATTGGGGAAATTCGGTAAAGTACTCTTGATATACCAAATACAGTAGAGCATTGATTTTGGGTGTATGTTTTTTAGAAATTTCCACATACTTTTCATCTTGAAATAGATATCTTTCATTTTACCTACGCCAGCATTCAAGAAGTTCAATATGCAAAATCTAGAATTTGTCCACCTTATTACTTCATGGGCAGCAATGCTTATGATGATCTCTCAATACAGCACTTTTTTTTTTGTTTTACCAATACAGAAAGAACAAAACTCCTCAATTATGATCAATCTCTTTTTAGAAGAAAAATTACTGACATTACATTTCAAAAAGTTTTATGTTACAATTATATCTATTAAAATATAATATCCATGACAAATAATAACCTTTGCAAATATTAAGAAAGCAATGATATCATGGCAAAGTTTTTGTTTTAATTTCAAAACAAAAGGTTTATTTTGGTTTGGTGTGTATTGATAAAACATTAGGAATCAGAAATGAAATATGAATTTCAGAAAAACCAAATGCTGGCCAGTTTTGTCCTCAGTTTACATTGAGCATGATACCTTGTTCAGTTTAAAGAACACCTTACATTTCTACAGCTTAAATAGCATATTATGTCCCTCATATTATATTATAATTCCTCTTTTATGAAACAACTTTTTGTTTGCAGACATTTTACAATAATGCTAATAAATGAATAATTATTTATTTTTCATATATATTCATATTTTAGAAAAAAAAAAGTTGTATGCATAAAGTTTCTTCAGCAACAATGAAACTTTACATGGGGAACTGCAAAAGAGCTACCCCTGTCCTGCTGAGGCATCCAGGGACTTCTGAATGACAGCCGCTGCAATAGCTTGAGTACTGAGGCCAGAGTCCTAATAGCCTATCACCAGGCCACGGCCCAACCCCCCGTGAAGGAGGTATGTACTATCACTGGTGATAGTACATACTTGCTTGATCCCCACAATTTCTATTACCTCCAGGGAAAGCGAGTGCCTGCTTTCTTATCCAACGACCACTCTTCCATGAACTCGCGGTGCCCCCTTCTGGGGGATAAGAAACTGGTTTCCATACAAGTTCATTAACAAAAAATGAAACTGACAAATCATCACTTTTTCAAAACATCTTAAATTCACCCTTTCAATAGAATATCTATAATAGATTTTCAAATAAGTAAAGAGAATAATTCAGCTGTCACACATGATGATACAATTACAGTTTATTAATTAAATTTAAATAATGATGTCTCTAAAGTCTTATGAACATTACATCAGAATATGGGTTCATAGCACTCATGCTGGTGTGGTAAGGAAGTTAGAAGAGTTGGATGCCAGTTCTGGCATTATGAGATTAAAATTCAAAATTACAATAGATTCAGATCTTTGGATGACAGAACAGATAAAAAGCACACACAAATGCTTTATACTATTACAGCTTTAAATCTTTTACGTAATATTATTAAACATATTGTTTCCTTAAATATAAAGCGACATTTCCTTCAACGTAAAATTATCCCAAGATTGCTACTTTTTGTACTGTAAGAAAAGTACCGTTTTTGCACTCCCTGTCACTGATCTGCAGAATGCTTTTGCCATTCATTTTGAAAAAATCAGTAGATCATTGCAAACTCACTATATAAATTTGTCTTGAAGTAGGTAATATGACGACAGATGAATGCAGATACTTTTATTAAGAAGCATAAACAAGCTGTATCGGCACACCATCCTTAAAATATTTTGATTATGCATAAAATCATTTACATGATCTCTTTTTATATTTCCTTCACCTCAAAGAAGGCAACAGATAAATAAAACAAAAATTGAATTAAAAAAATTTTTATAAGACAAATATGTATACATAAGGTTAAAAAACAGTCATTCAAACATAAATCTAGGGGATGCTCTTTATGGCTTCTAATACACTATCTGGATTTGGCTTTTGAGCAACTTTGCAGAGATTCATTTCAGCATTTTTAATTGCTTCCTTAGTTGTTGGCCCGATTGCTATGCATTCAGGTTGTTTTGTTTCCCCCAAGAATTTCTTTATAATTTTGCTGCTAAATTCTACTCCAGATGGACTAAAAAACACAATAATATCTGGAATACCTTTTTCAGCAATTAGTTTTTCCAAGCTTTCTTCCATGTGAGAATTACATTCTGTCTTATAGCAAATGACTTTTTTAACTTGTAGACCACCTTCTGTTAAAATATTTGGTACAGTGTCCTTACTTCTCTGACTGCATGGGAATAAAAATGGCTCCACAAACTTTTCACAAGCAGCAGAAGACAAAATAACTTTGCAAAGTTCTTCACTAGATCCAGCTTCTTCTCCTAACAGATCCAACTGCATAAGTGAGGCTGCTAATTTTGAGGTTGCTTCTCCAACAGCATAATTCTTCTTTTCCTGCCATCTTGCAATATCAAATCCTGTTGTATCAAAAATTCGCTGAACAGCCTGTACAGTTCGAGGACTTGTAAAAATTATACCACAAAATTTTTCAGGATATAAAAGACAATTTTCAAGAATTTGTTCATTTACAAAAATAAAATCTAAAGTGGGAATAATTACTGAAGAAATTCCAGCCTTCTGCAGTTTCTCAAAATATGGATCAACAGATGAATCTTCAACAGCTTTCAAAAGTAGGACAGTTTTCTCTTTCATCTTTGTTTACGAAAAAATTATGGTTCCTTTTAATTGCTTATATTTCAGAATGGAGAAATACTACTGCAAACAAACAAAGAATGGAAATTCAAACTATTGTTTTATATTCTGAAGTATATACTTATAAAGAGAGACAGGATTTGCGCATGACATACACTCTCATCATGCTGAGCATTGGCTCACCAAGTACCGTATGATATCGTTACTGTTTCATAATATTTCACGGGTTGAAGGGAAAATTACTTTTCCCTTGATCCTTTACTGGCCTCATTGCTTTGGACAACGCATGCGCAAAAAGGCCTGTTCGTTTTGTAATGTGCGGAATTTAAAGGCTAGCACTGAACGTGTTCTTTCTAGGATATTCCATTTCCTAGAGATCAACCAGACCTAGGTCAACCAAGCGGTGATTGGTTCACGTAAACACGTGATCACGTGTGTAGATG
>BGPR01036792.1:0-15389 GCA_013235015.1 Araneus ventricosus
TTCTTTCACTAATATCTAACTGCACAAGAAGAGTGAATTATACAGTACTTCTCTTTCTTTCACTAATATTTAGCATCATAAGAAGAGTGAATTATATAGTACTTCTCATTCTTTCACTAATATCTAACTGCACAAGAAGAGTGAATTATATAGTGCTTCTCATTCTTTCACTAATAACTAACTACATAATGAATGGTTTGAATGCGATGATTTATTACAATTTTATTCCTTTTCACTCTCTCCACTTACTTATTTTATTGCGTTACTTTTCTTTTGGATTTAAGTCATTAAATGCATTACTAAAATTATAAAATTTAGCACAAAATATGATACTGAAATAATTAAATGCAAAAAAATTCACAATGCAAATTATAAGCTTTTCGACAAATTGTTTTAATTCTGTTTTCTTTGCACAGATACCAAATTTTTTGAATCAATTTCATTTAAAAGAAATTTATTTCTTCTTCTTCCGCTAAAACTGATTTCATGCCTAGCATCAAATTTTTTAAAATTCAGTCTCATTGATGATCTTTTAATAGCAATCACCATCAAAATAGAAAGCATTTAAATCTATATAATATATATATATATATAATTTAACCAACGATTACAGGCCAATGTTCCCAATTGGGAACATCGAATTGAAATTTCATTTAAAAATAAAATATCATTCATATTATTTTGAAAAAATTGTTAATCATAACTGTAAGTGATTTTTTGATAAACAAATTATGTTTAAGATGTAAAATGGGCAATGCACAGAAATCTTTGAAAATGGGCTTTTTTCACATTTTAATTTGTGTAGCATAAAAATTAGTAAAAAATTTAAAAACGATCCAAAATTTCTGAAAATCCGTGCACATAATTAAAAATGCCCACGTTACTTATAACATATAAAATATAATTATAGAAATAGGAAAAGCATTTGCTGTAATTCATTAAATTTTCATGTTCCCAATTGGGCAGTCGTGACTATATTGTGAAAGAAGGGATTTCTCTATTGTGAGTTTCCATTGAAAGGAAAATGGAATGGACAACTCTCTTATAATTCAGGAAAGGAAATCCCCATCTGGTGTTAAAAGGTAAATGCTTTAGTTTTGGCGAAAAAATAATTAATTTTTATCTGTAATCTGGGGTGGGGGGTAATTTTAAAATTGCTAGATAAGTATTTATATATCGCCTGAATAATAATTCTGTAGTGATTGTCTATTCTAATTAATATTTTCATCTCCCAATCCAGCTAATTAAAAGGTATTTTCATACACAGAAGAAAAAGGTACGCATAGAATAACGAAATTGGATTCATAAATATAGTTTTGGGCTAGGTGGGGTTTATCAATTGTGCAAAATTTGAGAAACTACCGTCACAACTTCGCAAAAAAGGGTAGTTTATTTTATTTGCAAATGTACTAAATATAGTTGTTATTCTGGATGGCTATTGCATACAGAAACTCACGGGAAACATAACCAACTTATTATTTAGCAACGCATTCGGAAACCCGCCACGCTTTTGCGCATGCGCCGGGCGGAGTTATTTTCATCAAAATAGGGGGGAAGTGAAGAATGGAAGGGTGATGTTTACATTTTACTGAGCGTGATCTAACAAAGAACTCCGGAAATGCTCTCATGTGACTCATTGCCTGACACCCCTTTCCGGTGTAAAATCATCCCAAATCAGGGTTGCGATATTGGCCTTTTTAAGGCCAAAATATGGAAATTTGGCGTTTTTTCAAAGCCCTTGGCCATTGAAATTTTCATTTGGCCTTAAATTCCTTTTTGGCCTTTTTTGGCTTTATTTTCGTTAAAGAATTTTAGAACAATTTTTAATTACTTATTCTATTGTTTTTTAATAAATTTTTGATATTACGCATTGCAAATGATATATAATGAGCTGTCAAACGAAACAGCTCCTGAATAGAACAAGGATGTTTTAAATTTCTTTCACTTAAATTTTAGTTTAATAATAGAACATTGAACATATGCCTATCAAGTAGGATTCGTTTTCATGAAGGATAGCTGTTTTTCTAATAGCAAATGACGTTCTCTATCAATTTGCCAAATTTGGCGTTTTTTGGCATTATTTTTAAGAAGGTTTGGCCTTATTTTGCTATTTTGATCTGGCAACCCTGTCCCAAATTGGTCTCGGAATCCGTTGCTGAACAGTACTCATCTGGAGTTTCGTCTAGAAGTCATAATTATCCTTTTACGAACTGGGGCAAAAATGGATGGTTCTCAAACACGACCAAAAGTTACCTGTTGTAGATCGCAGTTGAAAAGTGATATTCATTGCCTTATTGTAACAACTCTAGTAAATATGCATAATTTGAAGAAAATACAAGATTACGGTACAATAAGGGAACCAGCGGGAGTGGTCTCCCCTAAACTTTCTCGTATACTTTCTAAGTGGAGATTCGTAGTGGAGATACTTTCTCTTTGTATACTTCGTATACGAGAAAGTAAAACAAAAAAAACAAACAAACCTGAAATTAAATATCTGTTGCCACGTTTCAAAAAAATATTACTTTGAAGAAGGTGCGATAAAATAGGCAATGCAATGAATACTAAAGCGAAAATTCTGCTTTGCAATTGAATTCCCAAGAAAACAATTTATACTACCACAACCGTAACAATTGCAAAACCGTGTGAATGAAAGATTTGCTAAAATAATGAGATCGGTTTGATTTACAACAATAAAAAAATTGTTAACAATTGATGTTTGAAAACATTATTTATTGTTGTAAATAAAATTTACAACAATAACAGAGTTACGGGGATAAAATTTGGTATGTTGTCTTTAAACATAATTTGTAGGTTTTTATCAAATTTTGGACAAAATCCGTCTACGGGAAGTCTGCCTGTCTGTCTGTCCGTGGTCATGCGAACTCTATAACTCAAAAACTTGAATAGCTAGATGGATAAAATTTGGTACACAGTTTTATCGTCATGAATGTAGGTCCGTATAAAATTTTGGGCCAAATCCATCAAAGTGTTGACTATCTGTCGGTCTGTATAATTTACTTTTGAAGAGAATCCGTTATCTCCACGCACATGCGTACTGGAAGCAATCTTCTGTGCACGCGAAAGCTATGGAGCGAATTACGTCAGTTTGTTCTTGAGCCGGTAAGAGCGGAAAATCGGTACGCATCTCTTTGAATTTGATTCTTTACCTAGATAGTTTTCAATCACTATAATGAAAAACCTTCTGATAGTCATTGGATTCTGGGTAACAGTAGGTTCGAATTGTTTTAGCCACGCGGGGGAAGGGGAAACGGCACCTTTTTGGGGAAGTATACGAGAAAGTTTAGGGGAGTCCACTCCCGCTGGTTTTAAATTTATATACTTGTTTATTTTGATATTTTCGTATTAGCATTTATGCTTTCCAAAGCAACCGCGAGGATCCAAAAAAGCATTACAAAAATGGCTATCACTGTATAAATAAATCAACACGGCCCATCGCTTGTTAAGATATGCTTTTATCACATATGGATCGTTGTTGCTAACCTTTACTCATGAAGTTGTTTCAGGACAAACTCTTTCGGCACTTAACACTTAAAAGCCCTATTTTTTAAAAAAATGATTTTAAATTGTTTTTTGACTTTCATTTCTTGAATAAAATATGGGAAAAATACTTTTAAAAAATCGAAACAAACTCTTTCGCTATTCAACCCTTAAAAGCCTGATTCTTAAAAAAATTGATTTTAAAATGTTTTTTGACTTTCATTTCTTGAATAAAACATGGGAAAAATACTTTTAAAAAGTCCTATTTTGATTTAAGTATGGTTTATAGTTAAAAAAACAGTTTGTTACCAACTGACGACACTGGATTTTATTAAGGAAAAAAAAATTCCTTGATAAAATTCTATAATGTCAGATGATGTTTAACAGATGAGTTTTAATAAATAATAATACGGATAAGGAATTTCCTTCAACATTGTAGAATAAAATATGGTATTTCTCAAACGTACAAACAATGTAAAAAGATGCTGCCTCGATTGAAATTGTCATGTATAAGTTGTGAATTCATTTTATACAAAATTTCAGTATGTATCCTATTGGCAACAATAGGCATTAGAGCATCAGTCTTATTCTCAAGATTTTAGAAGACAAAATTGTATATGTTGCTTTAAGGGTTAAGTTTGCTTCCAATAGCATCAGAAAGGAATGGCCGCATAATGTAAATGAAAGTCACTAGAAAAAAAATATTAGCTAAAACATTTCATTTATCATCGAAGATAGGTCCATCGACCTATCGTTTGGTTGTGCTATGGGAGGTTTAGAAACGAAGAGGCCAGTGGCGGATCGTCCATTAGGGCTGCAGAGTTGCAGCACCCCTGAAATTATTTTTTAAACTTGTATTTTTCATTTTTATTCTTATTTGCTTACTTTTCCACTCACAAGAGTTCAATGACTTACGAAAATGCTAAAAAGGAATAAAAAATTGAAAAGGCAAAGGAAATTGAAGCTGCAGCGTACTCTTTCCACCCAAAATCCGTTCACAGCGCAGAAAATACAGAGAGAAAAAGCAGCCCTTTCTGCCTTTAACTTAGACGGGCTATGGGCTGCAAGGCAACACAGCTCTGCTGGCACGAAGCCAACTGAACGAGAAAAAGGTGCTCTTTTTAATATATTTTTCTTTTCTTCCTCTTTCCCACACAAAGTGGTAATCTCATTGGCTGTTTATGCTCGCATTGGCTGTTGTGCTTTTGTTTTGCTCATTTGGATGCATACTGGGGGCTCCTCTTTTGGAGTGTTTTGAATATTTTTAATTTTGGTTCCAGATCTGGTGATATAAATCAAACAGAATTCAATTAATTTATGGTTCTCTCCAAGTTTAATATCTATTCAGTGGCGTACTTTTAATTTGTTTTTTTTTCTCTTTTATGTTTTAGGTTACTTTATTTATTTTGTTGTTGTCCCTTTTTTGTAATGTTTGTAACGTTCTGTGCTGTGTTTGTGATGATTTTGTGTGTCATGTCATATTGCTATTTTTGTATTGCTTTTAAATTTCCCCACCGGTCTGCTAAAGGCCTTACACCCTTTCGGGTAGGGCGGACCGGTGTGGGTTTTAAATTTAAAAAAATTGTCTGTTTAAGGGTTTTGGTTTCGTTTTGTGTTCCGTCGACAGAAACACATCTGGTTGATTGATTATTTGCTTTCTCTCGATAGAAGGTTAGATTTCTTTTGAAGAAGATATTCATTTTTGGAAGAGTGAAGTGGACGAAGAGGAAAACACATCTGGTTGATTGATTATTTGCTTTCTCTTGATAGAAGGTTATATTTCTTTTGAAGAAGATATTCATTTTTGGAAGAGTGAAGTGGGCGAAGAGGAAAACACATCTGGTTGATTGATTATTTGCTTCCTCTTGATAGAAGGTTAGATTTCTTTTGAAGAATATATTCATTTTTGGAAGAGTGAAGTGGGCAAGGAGGGAAGTGTGTATGTGGGGCTTTGATTTCTTTTTCCGTCAGCAGAATCGTCACATCAGCATTCACTGAACTTTCTGTTAGTAAAACTAGTAGTAAATGACATATGCTGGTTGTTTAATTTGTTTGGAAAGCAGGAAATTTCATATCTGGCTTTGGAATTAAAAAATTTGGCCTATTGAAATATAAAGTAGATTTTTAAAAATGTATTCCCTTTATAAATATTATCTTGCAGCCCTCCTTATTTCTGAGCTCACGAGACGCCACTGGACGAGACTTTGAGTATTTAGGTCATAGTCGAAAAATTCTCAAGGACTTTTAATTAAAATTTTCCTCCCGACCCGAAGTTGCTTAAAAACGGAATATTGAATTTGGTTTATGCATGGTACTGATATTGCTCAGATTTCCAAGTGTTTTTCAGGTAGCACAATAATTCTCTGTTCCCTTAATTTAACTGGAATGAAGTGTCTACATGAAGAAAGAACTGAGCCCCAAACATAATATGATATACCCTAAGTAAGATACAGATAATGTGATGAAAGGCTATAACGAATTTGTCACTCAAGTTTGTTTCAGGTGCAAGGTCATTCAGGTCATCAAGTCCAGATTGTCGGCTCATTACTGTACACATGCTCTACCTAAAAACTGATTCTCTGTCTCCCGTTTCTGTCGAATAACGATATTGTGTAAGCTTGTCCAGGTTTGCAAAGCATCATTATAAATGATTTATGGCTCAACAGGAATGAAAGACATTGGAAAATTGAATTAACAGGATGGAGCCACAAGCATAAAAGCTCATCTCAAGTGAAGATACGTGTTCTACCTAAAAACTGATTCTCTGTCTCCCGTTTCGGTCGAATAGTGATATTGTGTAAGCTTGTTGAGGTTTGCCAAGCATCATTATAAATGATTTATGGCCCAACCGGAATAAAAGACATTGGAAAAATTGAATCAAGAGGAATGGAACCACAAGCATAAAAGCTCATCTCAGGTGAAGTTACCTGCTCTACTTAAAAACTGATTTTTTGTCTCCCGTTTCGGTCGAATAATGATATTATGTAAGCTTGTCCAGATTTTCCAAGCATCATTAAAATTGAATTAACAGGATGGAGCCACAAACACGAGAGCTCATCTCAAGTGAAGATACGTGTTCTACCAAAAAACTGATTCTCTGTCTGCCGTTTCGGTCGAATAATGATATTATGTAAGCTTGTCCAGGTTTGCCAAGCATCATTATAAATGATTTATGGCCCAACAGGAATAAAAGACATTGGAAAAATTGAATCAAGAGGAATGGAACCACAAGCATAAAAGCTCATCTCAAGTGAAGATACGTGCCAAGGCAAGTTCGAAATCATTTAGGCCACGGCTAAAAATTTCTCTAGAACTTCCCATTCTAGTTTGCCTCAGGGACAAGGTCATCAAGTACCCATCGCCTTCCGAAATTGTTTTAGATTAAATCTTTTTTTTTTCTTCTTTTTCTGATTTTAGTATAATACTACTATTGCAAAGACTGTAAGTTTGCTTCCAATAGAATCAGAATATTGTTATTGATTTGATTTAACTGTAAAAAAATAATCAGATTTAGCAACCAACAAAAGTGAATAAGACCACAATCTGAATAAATATAGCGTCAGGGGGAAATATAGATCTCTACATTTTTATACCTTTGTAGATACCGTAGTACATTGATTCTGTGTGTACTTCTTTCTCAACTCTTCAAAGTTTCTAGTGAAATAAAATAGATCATATCAAAATAAAACACAAAAATGAAAATAGATAATTTTCTAATTAAATAAACAATAAATCGTATTTCAGCTGAAACTTGAATCTATAGGATTACTGTTTTAAAATAACATTTTGACAGATATTTTGTCTGACATCGAAGAAATTATTCAATATTTTTTATTCGTCAATTCTTAAATTTCTTATCCATATGAACTTCATTCTTTTCTCTGTTGTATTTTTATTAGAAACCCCTGCATACCTTGTTTGATAAGTATGGTTTATTGAAAAAATAAATCTGTGATGGTTGAACAATGCACTGTAATTTTGAATCAGAAAGAGACCCACAGAACACTTGATAATATATATATATATATATAAGATTTTATATAATTTTTTTTCAAACCAAAATGAATCCGAATGATTTATATTAAATTAAGAAATTTAAAAGTGCGATAATTTGATGTACAAATCTGACTCGTCAATGGATTGAATGAATGAGAATGATTTATATTAGGTTAAGAAATTTAAAAGTACGATAATTTGATGTACAAATCTGACTAGTCAATGGGTTAAATGAATGAGAATGATTTATATTAGGTTAAGAAATTTAAAAGTACGATAATTTGATGTACAAATCTGACTCGTCAATGGCTTGAAGGAATGAGAATGATTTATATAAGTTAAGAAATTTAAAAGCACAATAATATGTTATACAAATCTGACTCGTCAATGGGTTAAATGAATGAGAATGATTTATATTAGGTTAAGAAATTTAAAAGTACAATAATTTGATGTAAAAATCTGACTCGTCAAGGGGTTAAATTGATATCAGTCAGGCACAATTATCCAGTAGCTTCAATTTTATGGCATCAACCAAAATTAAAAACTCTCAGTTATGTCTTATTTTAATTCTTGTTCAAAATGCATTAACATAATTTGAGAATCTAACGAATTTACACCAAATTTACTGTAGCTTATAAACGAAATAATGGCCTAAATTATGGTGTCAACTTATGTACCTAATTATGTCACTGTTTTATCCCTTATAATCATTTCTATCTTAAAAAATTATGAATGAATGAAAAGAGGCAAACACAAACTTTTTTTGCAAGAAACCATTTTTAGTTTTGTTACCGAGGGAAATTTTAGTGCAGCTCTCGAGCTTTCACCATTCTGTGTTTGAAAATACAAACTTTTTTGTCAAATTTTTAGGTCAAAACTACGGAGAACTTTCATAAAATATCTCGTTAATAAAAAGCTTCAAAATTTTTTTGCATGTGTCCCAATACTTTTGCGATCTATTAAAAAATGAATTCTTCTGAAAGGTTCTCTTATAGTTCGAAAACTGAAATTCATTACACTTAGTATAGACAAAAGAATGAAATTAGAAATTATAATTCAAAATGTTTATTACTGTTTACATAACATATCATCTTTTAATATGATTGCCATAAAATTATCTTTTTCTATCGAATGACTAGAAATATGCAGGACGTGTCTTTAAGTTATTGTTTTCATAAAAAATGACGGGAAGCTGTCTTTTTCAAACAGCCGCTGATGATAAAGGCGTAGGACTACTTTACTCGCATGATTCTTTTGTTCCTCGAAGTTTCTCGGTTCCTCTTTATTACTCGCGATTCTCTTTTGTTTCGCGAAGCTTCTCGGATTCTCTTTGTTACTCGCAATACTCTTTTGTTTCTCGAAGTTACTCGCGATACTCTTGTTTCTAGAAGTTACTCTCAATTCTCTTTTGTTCCTCTGAAATACTTATCTATGGAAAACTGGCGAAATAAAATTTAAGTAAGGTTACAATGAAAATTGTTTTATTTCTTAATAAAATATATTACAATGTCAATTCTTTTGTTTTGAATTCTTCAATCGTGCGTGGATATGTTACAATTCTGTGTAGGATCGGTCGATGATATGAAAAGTAACATGCATAATTTAATAATTTGAGACTAATGTTTCTTGTAAAAGTTGAATCAATATATGAATTCCCCAGAGTACTAGGATAATTTGTTGGCACCATGTTCAAATTAAAATGCTTTTTCATGAAACCGAACGCTTTCTCATTCCTTTTGACATCTACATTAAAGTCATCTATAACAATAATTGGAACACCTTTATCGATATGAAACTTTTTATCCATCAGCAAACTTGTCTCGGAATATTTTATAAGTGCGCTGAATAAGAACATTTTCAAATGGTATGCATTTACTCCCGGATGAATGTAAACAGAAGATAGTATACAACGCGACAGACAATTAATTGTAATATCGGTCATACAAATATCCCTAACGCCGATGTCTTATTATCGTCGTTTATTATGCACAGTAAAATGTCCAGGCTTACAATCTACTACACTATTTAGATTCCTATAAATCGCCACACCGCTAGCTTTTGTTTTGTAACTTCTGTTGTTACCCTTTATCTCTAAAATAAGACATTAGTTATGTTTTTAATATATGCAGTTACCGAAATATAGAGGATCGCGTTACCAATTCATGCGTATTTTTGCACAACTTTGCGACTCAGCAGTCACTGAACTACAATTCCGATTTTCAATTTTTTTGTAACTTCTGTTGTTACCCTTTATCTCTAAAATAAGACATTAGTTGTGTTTTTAACATATGTAGTTACCGAGATATAGAGGATCTCCCATACAACGTTTTTTGTGGCGTTTTGGCGTGTGAATCAAATTCCTTCCTGAGACCCCAATGGGAGGAGCGAAGTCCTACGTTAAAAAGTTTCTTTGCATGGAAAGTCCTTAAATCACGCTGTCCAATGCTTTGGATGGTCCCATGGTGTCATCTATTAATTATGTATAATTAATTATATTTAATTATATTGATTAATATTTAATTAATAAATTAATTATATATAGTGTTATATAATCCTATTAAGTATATTAATCGCAATTTTTGTGAAAATTGGTCCTTTGGCTCTCAGGAGAATATATTTTTCTATATTTTAAGAATGTTATAAACCGTCAACATCAAGCTTAGAAACAGAAGACTTTCGAGGAGAAACAAAAACATAACTATTCCCATAAAAATTTTAATAACCCGCCACATTAGCGAACTTGCAATCATTAGATGTTAATGATATGAATTTAGTGGTTGTGCAATCTTATCTTTAGCCTATTCGCGCGAAATAGCGGGTCAGTTATTTGATAAAACGGTCATACTCTAGGTTTTGTTTAATCACACTCTTAAAAGTATGTATAATCAGTAACGGAGTTACAGGTTGTGGATTTCCACGGTTCACGTGTTCCTGTCACGAGACTTAGGCAAGTTGTACGGAAGAAATCCGAGTATTGCATTAAAGAGAAACCAGAGCCACGTGAGCTCAAACTCACGCGATAATAACTTAATCGAAATCGCGGAGTGACCCTTTCCAAGATGTGATTCGTCGATAATATCTAAAGTTTCACTTTCAATTAACTGGGTTTCTTACCCTTGAGAAAAATTATTGCTTGTTGATAATAAGTGTATCGTAAAACGGGGTTACTATGGACCGATATTCATGACTTTAGATTGAATTTCGAGATTAGTTGCATGTATTTCTCTCAGAAAAAGCTTTTTTAAATTTTTTTTCTTGTT
Organism: Araneus ventricosus; assembly: GCA_013235015.1. Taxonomy (NCBI): domain Eukaryota; kingdom Metazoa; phylum Arthropoda; class Arachnida; order Araneae; family Araneidae; genus Araneus; species Araneus ventricosus. Next base: position 10,755 of record BGPR01036792.1, read on the forward strand.
GAATGATTACTTTGGAAACGTTCTGCAGCAAAATTTGGATCATATAATAATTTAATAATTAATCATGATTTTTCGAAATTCTGGTGCAGAGTTAGCTCATAGATGGGGATTCTTTGAAGCTGTTTTTATTTCAGTATATTTCAAAAACAAATTCACTGGAAGCAATTTTGTACATATTTAAGGAATATACAAGAAAAATAAATTTTATAAATATCTGATTATAATTAAACATTTTACGTCATTGTATCCGGCCAAATCATATGCCGTTTTAGAATCCCTTTTATCCAATTATTGCGGGGTATGTTATTAATATATCTATTTATTCCCACACCTTCGTAATAAGATAAATATTTATTATCATTTTAAGATCTATAATATTTGCAGTTAAACCGAAGTCACTGAAATGGACTACACGTTACAATGGTCTTTTCCTTCTCGTTGGAGAAAACCATGGGATTTCCATGTTTCCTTATATGAATTAGCTTTTTTTTTTTTTTTAGCAAACTGTCCGCTTGGGGCACCAAAACAAGCTTCTGCTTTTTTAAGAGTTTCCTAACCTCTTGGCATTCAGGGAATAACAGCCTGTGTTGCTATACATCCCATCCAACAATAATTTAAAGATTCAAAGATCATAATAATATTGTGAAAAGACGTTAAATTAAGCTTCTAATGTCTCTGGAGAGAAATCCATATATTTACAAGACCCTAACTTCTTTTTATACACCCTAGGCATATCTGAAGCAAAAACTAGCATTGTTCTTATTATTACTTAATGCAAAAGTAAGTTCAAAAACCAACTGGGATTGCTATTTACCATAAATTTCGATGCTGCAAAGAATCCCTCTTTTTCGGTGCAAAGTTACCCCAGACCAGAAAAAAATTCATTACAACGTAACTAACAAATTTAATTGGCATCTAAAGCAACAAAATGAAAGCTAGGAAAAAGCACGTGTTTGTAAAATGTTCTTAAGTTGGTTGTGAAATGGGGAGTTTATTTCATCTATTTAATGATATGAGTATCAGTACTGGTGTACGAATGTGATGTAGCTTATGTAATGGAATTCATAATCGTCCACTAAAAAGCACGTGTTTGTAAAATGTGCTTAAGTTGGTTGTGAAATGGAGAGTTTATTTCATCTATTTAATGGTCTGAGTATCAGTACTGGTGTACGAATGTGATGTAGCTTATGTAATGGAATTCATAATCGTCCACTGAAAAGCACGTGTTTGTAAAATGTGCGTAAGATGAGATTTCCCAAACATTTACATGAAGAAGTAAGCGTAATAAAGATAAGTAACACATGTTACCATTTAGATATATCTATGTATATGAGTTAATGACTTTTTATGGGGGAAATGATTTTTCAGTGAATATTGTTTGAAAATGCATGCTTTGAACTCAATAAGTTTAATAGCTTTCAGAGCCATTTGCATGGCTATCTATAGATATATTACAGCTTGCGTAACTGAGCGCATAATGATCAACTGAAAAACGCGTGTTAGCAAAATATGGAGCAATGCAGAAGACACAGAATTCACAAGTTTTACATGAAAAGGTGGCATAATGCAGATAAGCAGCACACGTCACTAAACAGATATATGCATGTACTTGAGCCAATGACTTTTCATTGAATATTGTTTGATAATGCGTTTAATGAACTCAAAAAGTATGATTACCTTCAGATTGTGAAAACGTTTGCGAAATTCAAAGGTTAGGGGTTTTGTTTTTTAAATTTCTACTTACGTGATATTGAAGAAATATAACGCAACTGGTGTAAGTGGGCACCAACGTGACTTTGATTCACGCTATAGTAAAACGTGCATGTTGACCATGGTTAGGCTTTAAAAGCTATCGTTTTAGGAGAAAAACAGAATAAGGATAACTAGGCGAAGATTTTTTGTTGCTCAAGGAGATATCTTTCTATGCAAGCGTTTTATATTCAACTAGCTGAAAACCCGGGATCCATATTTTTTCATATACCGACCTCCTGCTTTTTTCCTCCTGAAAAATATTGTCACCAACTTTCCCCAACAAACGTAAATCTTCTTCGAATCTTTTCTTGTTGAATTAAAACTTTCAAATATAGCCTTTTTATCACCCATTAACAGTACGCTTTGAATGAAAATGCGAGAAAATTAAAAAAAAAAAATTAAGCAATATATAGTTAAATAACTAATACAGATTTATAATGTACTAATATACTGTATAAGTTGGTTAACGAAGCTTCTAAATAATATGTTTTATAAATCAGATAAGAAAGTCGAAATCGCTCGAGAACAATTCTCACTCGAAAGAATTTCGCTGAAGAAGAATGCTCGAACAAAAAGAATACTTTAAACCTCAGTTAGGAGAATAAAAACTAAATATAAATACTCTCTATTGATATTATAAATAAAGTCAAACTGAAACTCACATCGCCTAGTAAATCAACTAACGTCATTGGATATTTGAGTGCATATTAAAAGCAACGAAATAAAAACGGAAGTTAAGTGCATGCTTCGAAATAACTCCGGAAGTAAGAAGTCTACCTTTACCAAAAAAAGCAATATTTTCTTGGCTTTAACAGTGGTAAAAACACGTGAATAAAGGATTTGATGAAACAATATATTAGTTTGAATTTTACTTTATAACAATAAAAGCATTGTTGCAATTTTAGTTTAAAATGAATTTTGAAACATTAATTACAGTTAGAGAAAAAAATTGTACAACAATTAAATTGGTATCATTAAAAAGATAATTTTTGCTCTTTAAGGGGATGTAAAAATAATTTCCGTACCATATGTATTTCAGAAGTTAATGGTGAGAAACGTCTAAAAATAGTTTAATTTTCGTTATTTAATTAAATAAATAATGATCTAATTCGAATTTTAAAATAATTTTTAGGGAGTTAGCTCCCTCTTGTGCTAATCCATCGCTATGCCAAATTTGGTCGTCGTAAGTCCAACTGTGTGGATGCGCATAAAGAACCAAAAAACGAACAAACAAACACACACATACTTTCCTCATATATGTATATATATAGAATTTCGTTTATCGGATCTGACATTTAAATGAATATTGCTAGATAAAATGTGTAATGAACTCAAAAAGTTCAATAGCTTTTAGAATTTGACACCATTTACAAATTACAAAGGTACTTTCTTTCTGAAATCACTGGCATTAATGACAACAATGATTGCGGGAATATAACGTAAGTAGCGTGAATGAACTCATCAACTTGAATTAGATGCACTGTATATGAAATGTACAAATCGAGTGCCTTAAACATTGAGTCAACGTCTACATTGAGTAAATTAAGTGCATCAAACATTGAGACAACGTGTACATTGAGTGCATCAAACATTGAGACAACGTGTACATTGAGTACATTAAGGTTTCGCTTTAAGTATCACTAGGTAACTTCCGTTATTTAGATGACGAGAACGAAACCATATGCCGGCACTATTCTTCTCCTAACTTTCACGCCGCTCCAAAAGAGAGTTCGAACCCGACGGATTTAAAGTGAATCAGGCCCGCGTACATGCCGGATTTTTGGTGGAATCGAGTTCCGAACCCACGATTCCCCGGCCGTACTTAACCTTTAGGTTACGGGCACTTAAACCCAGAAGAATTGCGTTGAATGCGGGGAGTGAAATCCTCCCTTGTGTCTGGTACAACAGTTGTGCCGACCCTCATTCAAAGGTAAAAAGAAATTCTGGTACAACAGTTGTACTACCCATCAGGGAAAGGTTAAAGCCGATGCTCTGCCACAAGGCCACCGCCGACTACTTTAAGAGAAAAACGCAATAATAATAACTAATTCGAAGCATAAATAGATGTTCACATGTTATATATCTATATATTGAAAAACATATACATTTTATTTCAAGCAATTGGTTACTCTTTATCGAGAACCGAGTTTTTAATTAATATTACTTAATAATACTACATAGATATGTTAAACCCAGAGAGTTCACTTACCGTGATATTTCGTAACCAAATGGGAGCTGTCGTCGAGTCAGTGACATAGGTGACAATATTTGCTGGAAGGATTTGGCGTAAACTTGTCAAAATGGGCAAATCAACGTGACTTTAACTCACGTTACAGGAAAAGATGTATGTTGACTACGGAACGAGTTCAAACTTTCGCTTTAACAGCGAAAAACATAACAAGGGTAAGTAGCACAAGTTGTCGTTGCTTAAACAGAAACTTTTGCATGTACATTTTAAAAGACTATTCACTTTTTAGGGGGAAAATTAATTTTTAATGGCCATTGCATGATCATAAATATAATGGACTTACTTTCATATATATTTTCATCAGTTGCAATGGTTTTTTTCTGTCACCAGTGACATCAATGACAGTACTGGGAATACAAGACTATAATGCAGGGTTTTCCAACCTTTTCTCCCTCGCGTACCCCTTGATTATTCTTTTTGATTTCGCGTACCCCCTACTATCATATCGCCCCCGAAACATCCCTCAATGCAAAGAAGTTTTTATCAATAATATTAAGGTTAGCTTAAGTTAACTTAAAAGTGAAATGAGTCGAATTAATAACATCTGCAAAATTTATTTTTGATTTTACATTTTATTCAATTTTTGCAATAGTATAGTTCAACGCCAAACAAATGAAACCTAAATTGTAATTATT
>BGPR01036793.1:0-15389 GCA_013235015.1 Araneus ventricosus
CAATTTTGAAGATTAGTTTTTCAATGTGTTAAAATAAGTAAAGAAAACAAATAAAGTTGATATATTTTTAGACCTAAATAACGTTTTGCTGTCTATACAAATCGATTTGTTGCAATTCAACGACAAGATGATGCATGAAAATTATGTTGAGGAGTTTGGTCTAAAAATTGCATATTGAATTATTTTCACATATTTTGGTCAACTTTATAGGGAATATACCACCGGTAGAAATAGACCGATTTTGTTAAAATCAATTTTATTACTCTTAAGAAGATGAGCGGTGCTGGAGTCACCATGCCGAACGAACCTCATGGGAACAGCGACCCTCATGAGCAGATGGAAATGTCTCCTAATCCGACGCCGATCCGAGTGAGCAAGGAACTACCGGAGTTTTCACCCTTCTACCGACGTGCAGTTGCCACTTATGAAAAGCTCGCGTCAGGTCTCCCATACAGCCGATGTCAACAGATCAGAGATGCCATCCGGCACCTGGGAAAGCTGAGAAACCTGGTGTTCATGGCCACGGAATACGAAGAAGTAACCCTGACCCTGGAAGAGGGAAATACTCTGTATGAGAGAATGGAAGGAACCCCGGAAGAGGTGATCCTGCGAACCCTGAAAGAAGTCATCAACAAATGGGTGAGTAACATTACATGTTTTGGTATCTACTCTTTAGATAATTGTAATGCTAAGGAAGTTGAAAATAAGCTAATATTCGAGGAAGCTTAACGTAAAAGAAATGTTCCTAGTAGTAGTAGCACAAATAACATCTGTAGTAATAGTAGCGTTACAAGCCATGATTATGTTAATGTTATGAGTAATAATAATAACGCAAGCAAACGAGCGGCCCCGAATGAGCCGGAATGTAGTAACAATTCGAGAATTAGATTAGATAAAGATGGGTTTATTTACCCCAGCAGAAGAAACTCCGAGGAATTTAAATGCAGGCGAGAACAGAGATATTTTGTTACAAAATAAATATGCAGATATCGAGCGACTACCAGTCGAGAAAGAAGGCCCCACCGCACCGCCAAAAATCCAACCATTAATGGTTAGGAACAAAAATAACTACAAGGAAATGTTAAAGAAACTAAACAACTAATTTGGCAAAGTGAATGCCGTATTTCAAATGAATATATTAAAGTCTATCCCGAGACGGCAGAAGAGCATAGAGATATGCAAAAGTTCTGCAGAGAGGAAGAGATAGAATTTTAAGTCATTAGGCCATTGAGTGAAAGACCATGTAAGGTAGTAATTAAAGGTTTACATCGTGATACGGATATTGAAGAAATTAAATCTGAGCTCGCTATAGTTCTCCCAGAAATTGAAATATTAAAAGTAGGTCAGATAAAGAACGTAAGAACGAAGTCTCCTATGGATATTTTTATGATTGAGCTTAAGAAAAACGGGCATGAAAATAACATTTTCGAGCTAACCCACTTCATGTTTCTGAAAATAAAAATTCAAAATTACAGAAAGCCTCCTGAAGCAACACAATGTTGGAATTGCAACATGTTCAATCATTCGAGTGCAAATTGTGGTTTTCAGACAAGATGTCTCAAATGTGATGAGGACCACAGGACGAATCAATGTCCGATCACGACCCCCAGGAAAACCCTAAGTGTATAAATTGCGGAGCAACTGGTCATATTGCCTCATGGAGAGGCTGCAAATTATTTCCAAAAACCAAACCAACGAAAGGCCAAGGTGTAAACTTCCCAAAAGCGCAAAGAGAATTCCTAGCTTCTCAATACAGGAGACAGGAAAATACACCCTACTCAATGCAAACACAAAAGTTAATACCCCGTCAGGTCGAACTCAACTCGCGTCAGAAAAGCGAATTTACCCCACTGACTGGTAGTCGTGAGATTGGATATGAAAAAGAATTTGTAGGCTTCTTAGAAGGAGTTAAAATTATGTACGATACTCTGAAAAGTATACCAAATTTAATTAAGACAATATCAGAACTACCGAAGTTAAAAAAAACTGAAGATATGGTCAATCATTTAATAAAGGCTTTAGACACAGTAGCAAATTCAGTCAGTAATGTTTAATAGTGCAGACCCGAGAAATAAAATCAAAACCCTTCATAGCCTGAATATAGTCTTTTGGAATGCTAACGGCGTAAGAAATCTCAGTGCAGATATTCGCAATTTTCTAGAAGAGTTTTTCCCCGATATTTTTCTAATTCAGGAGACTAGGCTGAGATCGAAAATTAATTTCTCTATACCCAACTATGATGTCTACAGAACAGACAGGCCACAACGAAACAACGCTTCTACCCAGGGCGGAGGAACCGGCATTTTAATTAAAAAAATCCTTACCCCACCACCATATTCCGACCCCTCGATTGCACTTTGTTGAAGCTACCTCTATCTCACTAAATCTTAAAAACAAAGACCCCTTCACTGTAACCTCAATATATATTCCCCCGGATACAGACCCAACTCTTTATACATTAGACCTGGAAACGTTCATTCAACTTGGTCCAAATCCAATCATTTGTAGCGATTTCAACGCAGAACACCAAAATTGGGGGTCACCAATAAACACAACGAGAGGAAAAAAATTAGTTAGATTCACTCAAGTTCTGGGAATGGAAATTCTTGCCCCACCATCCCCAACCAGATTCGGTTTCCACTCAGCAACCATTTTAGATCTTGCAGTAATAAAAGATTTCATTCTCCCCTTCTCGATTATCTCCCTTCCAGAACTTTATTCCGACCAAAACCCAGTCAAATTAACATTTCATCTAAAATTTACGACACTGCATAATAGGGTGACTACGCATACGGACTGGACCAAATTCCAAAATTACCTCAAAAATCAAATTGATTATAGGCCCCTTAAAATAAACAGTAATACGGATATTGAAGTTGAAGTGGAAAAATTTACGAAAAATCTACAAAACGAGCACAGATTCGCGACTAAAACGGTCAAAAAATCAATTGCAACATATATCCACGCGAATATTAAAGATTTGATAAAAACGCTCAACAAAACTGAAAAAGCATGTCAAACACTAAGCAACCCATTAGTTAAAACGGAATTGAACAGAATTCAGAAATTAATCAAAAAATTAGATAAAAATAGTAGACAGGAAGATCAAACCGAAGAAATTGAAGCGCTGAACACAGAAGACGGTACACTTTGGAGAAAAGTAAAGATAATGCGTAAGAAAGCGCAGAAAATCCCAGCGCTACTGGGAGAAAATGGATTTGCATATTCAGACTCTATCAAGGCTGAAACTATTGCCCTAAGTCTAGAGAAACAATTTTCATTAAACGACCTATTTCACAGAGAGACGGAAAACGAGGTCAAAAAATCTACAGAAAATTTCTCCTCCCCCACACTCACCGATAACCAAATTGATAATCTCAAATGCATTCAGTCCTCTGAGGTAATCAAATTCATTAAAAAATTAAATATTAAAAAAGCATGCGGGTTTGACTGTATCACCAACAAAATGTTTAGAAATCTTCCATGCACAATGATTTTCGAGATCACAGAAATCCTAAACAATATCTTTAAATTTAGCTGTTTTCCAAAAGCATGGAAGACCGCGGTAGTTGTGCCAATTCTTAAACCCGGAAAAGACCCCACTCAGCCAGAAAATTATCGGCCAATCTCGCTACTCAGCACACTCAGTAAACTGACTGAAAATTTCATTTTAGATAAATTAAATGTGCATCTTGGCAAAAAAAATCCTTTGCCCGGAGTAATTTGGCTTTAAGAAATCCTTATCTACAACGCACCAACTTCTAAGAGTAGTCGAGTATATTACGAGTGGCTTTGAAAAAGGCGAATGCTGTGGAGCGGTCTTCCTAGACGTACAGAAAGCCTTTGATAGAGTCTGGATCCAAGGACTAATCCATAAACTCATCAGATACAAAACTCCACCCCATTTACTGCAGCTTCTAAAATCTTACGTCGAAGAGAGAAAATTCGCAGTTAAAATTGGTAACAGCATTTCCGAAGCCAAAATTATGAGAGCAGGTATTCCACAAGGAGGGAAAATCTTCCGGGTCCTCTACTCTCTTTATGTTAACGACATTCCAAAAACGCATAAAACATTATTAGGTATGTACGCAGACGACACTGCCATTCTTGCTACAAATAAAATCCATAAATGTACGGCAGCCGCTTTAAACCAACATCTAGCAAAACTGGACTACAGGTTCCTCAAATGGAAAATTGCCCTTAACATCAATAAAACAGAAGCAGTGTATTTCGCCAAGGGTAGAAGAAAACACAAACCAATAGTTAAAATTGAAAACCAAATGATCACCTGGTCTCAGCAAGCCAAATATCTTGGCGTAATACTAGACGAAATATTAACCTGGAAAAATCATATTACAACAATACAAACTAAATTTCGTGCAGCCTCAAGAAAACTTTTCCCTCTAAGAGCACGAGATTCAGAAATGAGCAGGAAATACAAATTGCTTGTCTGCACTGCGATCTTACATCCGATAATTTCTTACGGATGCCCCATCTGGGGGGCAGCAGCCAAATCAAATATCAGAAAGCTTGAAATTTTAGAAAATAATATAATACGTCTAATATGTAATGCTGGATGATATATGCGAAATGACGATATAAGAAATGCAATTAAGCTAATATCTTTAAAGGAATTTATCAAAAAAGTCTCAACAAAATTCTATCATAACCTTGATAAAATTGATAATGAAGCCATTCAGCAACTTAAAAATTATTCCCCCGATCCGAAAAGTAAAAGACCCCGGAAGATTCTATTATAATCGTAATTATAATTGCTAACAATTAGAATTAGCTATCATTGCTACCTGTTTCTGACCCTTGTCCCCCGCCCCATTCTTCCAAAAAATTTCAAAATCCTGAAGAGCAGTTCCAAACGGCATGTCACTTTCCTATCAGAGCAGTTAACGAAATAATTATCTCATCAAAAGATATGAGTTCACTCAACAGCAGCAGCTACTCTTTTCAAGCACCAGTTCTTGCAGTGCCCTAGCAACAATCCCACAAGATCCAGATGAACTTCCACCCACACAACCTTTGCCTCCAACAACAGCAGCAGATCATCTAATTCCCAGAACTGAAATTATCCAGTAGCAACAACTTACCATTACCGGGGATTAGACCCTTCGGAGGCCATGGGCCCCAAAAATTACTTGCTTCATTAAGAAGATGAGCACTTAATAAGCTAGTGCTATGATAATTAGAATGAGAGAATTTTTTTAAATTATTGAAAAATTGCATTATATTGAAAATCGCAATTATTAAATAGATCGCAACTTTTCCGCGGTATAAAGCATTATCTAGCACGTTATAATATGTATATACGCATATAAAATTTTTACCACTATTTTAATAAATATTTTATTATATAAAATTTTTATGAATGTAGTAAGTCAACCTTTTCAAGTGCCTGAGTTCTCTAATTAAAAGCTCGGAACTTTAGGTCCGAGCTGGTAAACGAAAATTAAACTTGGATGTATTATGTACAGAGTAAAAGAACACGGAGTTTGATTTGACAGATCACAGCGCCACTGGACGGTGAGTAAGGATGTCGAGCAGGAAAACTCTGCTTTCTAGAAACCTAACGATAACTAACAAATTTGAGCGCTCTGAGCTAAATTAATTTCCCGCCCAGTAGAACCATAACTAAGAATTTGGGTGCAAGATCCAACGTTATAACTACCTAATAAAATAATTGAAGAGGGAAGGAAAAAGTCGCCTGTTCGCCTTACAATTTTACAAATGTGCGCCACAGAGAAGAAGAATCAGAGGGTCTCACTCCGGAGTTTGATTAACTATCGCAGCGCCACCTAGGCTAGGAACTCCGTGGTGGAGAACTACAAACCATAACACGGCGCCATTTATTCGAAAAGCAAACGAAACGCCGCCATGTTGGGTTGCCGGTTTAATTCTTGCTGCTGCTTTTCAAATTTGCCTGATTTTTTTTATTATAATCGTTTATTTTCGGTATTTTTTTTTAGAATTAGACGAATACTTTATTTATAATTTATCTCGGGTAGTATTCCAGTTTTTTCTATAGTATGGAGACTATTTTCCTATGCAAGATTGCTGGAGATGAGAACGGTAAGTTTAAAATGCGTTTCAAAATTTTTATGAGAGGTTACTTAAATAACTGAAAAATTTCTAATATTTAAAATACTTATTTTCACTTTTTCTATATAAAATAATGAAATTTTGTTTTATTTTTGTGCAATTGCTGAAGCATATTAAAATGCCTATCATATCAAATAATCTGACAAAAATGTGCATAAATTCTTAAAATTTTTGTTGTGCTGTATTTTGATAGATTTATTGCTACATAACATGACTTCGCAATTAAAATAATTTTAAGAGATATTAATAGAACCTTTGCTTATTACTCTCAGAAAAACTTATAATTATTGCTATGCTGTATTGTGAACTGTCAAAGTAATTTACAAGTTAAAATTGTTTTATCAGTAATTTAATATTGAAATATAGCTGAAAAACATTAATACATTTATAATTATATTGTAGATATAAAAGGATAATTTTTAGCTGCTTTGGATTTTGAGGGTTCAGTTTTGGTTGTGTTTTTATAGTATGGAAATTGTTGCTGTTATTTGTGCTCTAAGTGGAAGTAATATTGAGATGTGTATATAGTATGTGTAGTTATATCCGAAGCAAGCTTTTTTACCAATGCCTGTGAAATAGAATAAAATGAACTGATTAAATATCTCTAGTTTGTTTAATGTTTACACTTATTTATTATTATTAAATACTGCTACTAGTATCTTAGAAATAATTCAGTATCTTAATATAGCATTCTTATACAAATTTCAATTCCCTTTTAAGAACATTCTAATTTTTATTAGTATTTGTTTTTGACATTCATTTTCCAGAGGCAAATTAAGATATTCATTCATATTTGTGTAAATAAAATGTAGTAAATTTGTAATAAGCATATTAGCTAATACTAGTTTAGTAAAGTTATCAAAATATTTTGATCTGTTTTATTTAATGCAGCTTCATATAAGAAAATTAATTGTTAATGCCTGAAGGTGAATATTTTATTCATAAGATTCATGTCCTATAATGAAGTGGAGTCTTTAATAAAAAAAATAAATTGGTGTGTGCTTGTGTTATATAAATGGAATCTACTAGAAACTTGTTTGTTTTTTCAGGCGGTCTGTTAATGATGGAGCTTTTTTGTCTTCAGGATGCTTTGATTACTGCAGCAAATTTCTAGTTAATTTGAGGAAATAAATTTTGAAACCTTTATCTTATAATGAGTCAGTTTCTTATTAGATTTTTGGTATGTATGCGGTATGATAAATATGACATCATTCAGTTCAGACAACAATTTAATGGACAAACACAATTAAACATAGAAACACAGGACATACAGCAACAACGACATTCTTTTTGTGAAAATCCAGTCAGCTCCGGTTTGGGTTGGTTTTTCGTGCGCAGGCGTTCGCACCAACGCCATCTATTGTAGCCCTTTTTTTTAAAGTTATACATACATACATTATTTAAACAATTACTAAACACATCAAATTTTATTCAAACCCATATCTTTTGGGTTGGGTTAACTTGTGACCAAATCTTGATGTCGGCTGAGCATTATTGGGCAACACAACAGTATTTTGTTGATTATTATCAGGCATTACAACAGTTTCTTGCTCTTCAGAGCTATAGAAGTCTTCAGGAGTACGAACATTTTCATAAAATTTATTTGATTTATCTTCTCGAATGAAAAATTTATTTCTAACATACATTTTACCATTTTCTGCACAAATTGTATAAGTTCTAGGTTTAGGACTAATATTTACTATTTTACCTCTAATCCATGGTTCTTTTGGCAATTTTCGAAACCAGACACGTAAGTTTACTTTTAATGGCTTTAAATTAGAATTACTTTTAAAATATTTATTTTGAGTATTTTGCCTATGTTTAAGAGCTTTAAGAGTATCTTTAATTGGATACTTTGGCTTTAATTGTTTAGATAAACATGGTAACATTGACCTTAATTTTCTACCCATTAATAATTCCGCTGGTGAAGCTAAATCTGGTGAAGGAGATATTCTATAATCTAATAAAACAAGATATATATCTTTACTTTCCCTATCTGCTTTAATTAAACTTCTTTTTAAAGTTTGAATTGCTCTTTCTACCTGGCCATTAGATCGGCTAAAATATGGAGAAGATGTATTATGCTCTATTCCCCATTCCACAAAAAATTCTTTAAGGGCAAATGAATCAAAAGGTGGACCTCCATCACTAATTGCTACTTCAGGAATCCCATGCCTTGCAAAAATTGATTTCATACAGTTAATAACAGAAAATGCATTAGTACTATTCATTTGTTGTAACTCAACATACTTCGAAAAATAATCAATAATAAGTAAATAATGTTTACCTCTTAATTCAAAAAAATCACAACCTACTTTTTCCCAGGGTCTATCAGGTATTGGATGATTTATTAAACACTCTTTATTATTGTTTCTCTGATATTCTTGACACAGGTCACATTTTCTTATAAAATTGTCAACATCATTATTTATACCTGGCCAATAGAAATATTCTTTGGCTTTAATTTTACAAGAAACAATACCTCTATGTGATGTATGAATCTTTTCAAGAACGTCAGTTCTGGATTCATTAGGAACAACTAAACGAGAACCTCTACATATTAACCCTTCTTTAGTTAAATAGAGTTCATCTTTACAGTGCCAAAACTGTTTCGCATATTTTCTCGTATTTATTTTATCAGGCCATCCATTTTTATATGATAAACTACATCATCTAATTCAGGATCATCTTTAGTTAATTTAGCTAATTCTTCCCACCTGGTAAGGCTAGCTGTAGCTAAAAGACATAAGTCAGCAGGCGTTTCATAAACATTATCATTAAAAATTTTGTCATTTAATTGAGCTCTAGAAAGGGTATCAGCTATAACTAACTGTTTGCCTGGAACGTAAATCAAATTAACATTATATTTATTTAGCCTTAAAAGCATACGCTGTAAACGAGGAGATATAGAATCATATGGTTTTTTGCTTAGGCCTAACAAAGGTTTATGATCAGTTTCTACAGTTACGTTTCTTCCATAAGTATAATAATTAAAGTGTTCAAGGCCAAAAATTACAGCTAACAATTCCTTTTCAATTTGGGCATATCTTTGTTGAGTATTTGTTAAAGATACTGAACCATAGGCTACAGGTTGAGAATTTTGCAACAACACTGCACCTAATCCATATGTACTCGCGTCTACAGATAAAATTACAGGTTTGTTGGAATCAAAAATTTGCAAACAAGGAGCTTCCAACAGTTTTTTCTTAATTAATTCAAAATCCCTTTCCATATTACTATCCCATAACCACACTGAATTTTTCTTTAAGAGTTGGCGAAGAGAATGTGTCAAGTTTGATAAATTAGGAGCAAATTTTGCCAAATATGTAACCATACCCAAAAATCTTTGCAGTTCTTGTTTATTTTGGGGGGTTGGAAATTTTTCAATAGATTCAAGTTTCTTAGAATCTGGCTCAATTCCTTTCCCTGATATTTTATCACCTAAATAAGTTATACTTGATTTAGCTAATTGGGTTTTCACAGGATTAAATTTCAAATTACTTTTTCTAGCAATATTTAATACAATTCTTAATGTTTTACAATGTTCTTCCATTGTTTTAGAACCAATGCAGATGTCATCAAAATAAGGTATAACATTAGGTTCATTTTCAAACAGTTCTTCCATAGCCTTCTGAAATTCTTCGGGGCTATTATTTAAACCAAAAGGTAAAACTAAAAATCGATATCTTCCCCAAGGGGTGGCAAAAGTAGTTAAATAGGAAGATTCTTCATCTAATGCTAATTGCCAAAACCCATTTGTTGCATCGAAAAGTGAGAAAACAGTACTTCCCTGCAAATTAGTCATTAGCCTATCTGCAGATGGAATAGGATAATGGGGTATTTTAATAGCCTCATTCAAAGGTCTGGGATCAATACAAATTCTTAATTTATTAGGATTATCGATAACAACAATATTACTAACTCATTCAGTGGGTTGTTCAACTTTTGTAATAACACCCATATTTTCCATTCTGTTTAATTCTGCTTTCACTTTATCGTGCAATGCTAGAGGAATTTTTCTAGCAGCAGCCACACTTGGTGTATAGTTATCTTTTAAATGAATTTTAACAACTTTGTTTAGTTTACCTATACCAGAAAACACATCATGAAATTCATTTATAATAGAAACAGGTGTTTCATCAACTATAGAATTATCAACATTACAAACTTTTGCATAATTATCATTTTGAACTTGAATACTTTCATTTGAAACACAATTGTTTTGCTTTTCAAGACACTTACCTTCTAATTGGTAAATCCTTTTAATTAATTTTAACTTTAAACAAGAATTTAATCCTAAAATTGGAGAAGATTTTAAACTCGTTATGAGAAATTTACATTTCGAAGAACTATTTGTATTTTTAACAGTCAAAATGAGTTCACCTATGATTGGGACTTGATTATTACTATAATCTAAGATAGGTCGTGAATTTGTCTTAATTCTAGGAATATTTTCCCAGTTCTGTAATATTTCAAACGGCAAAACATTCACTTGAGCGCCAGTATCTAACTTGAAATTCACCAAATTTCCATTCACGGAAAGTTCTTGAAACCAAGTAGAGCCATTAGTTTCGGATTGGCTTTCACTTCGGTTGTTTATTGCTAGACAGACGGGCGAGGCAGTCGATAATAAATTTTCTTCTTCTAGAGATGATACTTTTCTCCTTTCAGTGTTCTTTTTTATTGGAAATTGCTGTTTCTTCTTGTTTCTACATGTAATTTCCCAGTGATTTTTCAGACCACAATTTTTGCATGTTGTTCCGTAAGCAGGACACCTTCCATAACTGTGACTTAAATTACATTTCTTGCAAAGATAAATCTGATTTTGTCCATTAAAGCTTCGGAATTTGGGAGTTTCTTTTTCTGCAGAACGGCGTTCTTTTTTCACAGCATTAACTTCCCGCTGTCGGTGAAGGGCATTCATAGCTTTTGACTGATCTTTGCTGAGCTCGGCAGATTTGCACTCGCTTACGATTTCTTGAAGCGATTTCGGTTTTCTTGATGTCTCCCGCAATAATCTTTCTTGAAGGGGTTTGTCGTTGATTCCTTGCACTATTTTATCCCGTAGCATCCTTTCTGGTTTATCATAATTGCAATCTTCTGCGGCTAATTTCAGACGAGTGTAAAATTCTTGAAATTTCTCGTGCGGTTTCTGTTTTATTTCCAAAAAAACAAAAGAAGCAAAAATTTCGTTTTTATAGTCCCCGAAAAATTTATCGAATTCATCAAGAATTTGTTCTAGTTTCAGTTCAGTTTCGCCTTCTTTCGGTTTGATGTCCAGAGATCTGTATTGTGCTTTTAATTCATCACCGCATACATGTCGGAACACTGCTGTTTTAGTTTTTTCGGTCTGTGTTGCATATCCGGCAGCTTCCAGAAAATCAGCAAAGTCCTGTTTCCAGAATTTCCAAGCTTCAGCAGGATTTCTTCCAGATTCAAATTGTCGTATCGTTTGAATATTCATTTGCATCATCTTCAGATGATTTCAGCAGCAGTGTTGGGAGTTTCAGTTTCGATTCGGCAGACACACGGCAGTGCGTTTTACTGTTCAGAATTTAGAATTCATTATTCCAACGATCCGAGGAAGTTTCTTCTGACACCATATTAGATTTTTGGTATGTATGCGGTATGATAAATATGACATCATTCAGTTCAGACAACAATTTAATGGACAAACACAATTAAACATAGAAACACAGGACATACAGCAACAACGACATTCTTTTTGTGAAAATCCAGTCAGCTCCGGTTTGGGTTGGTTTTTCGTGCGCAGGCGTTCGCACCAACGCCATCTATTGTAGATATCTTACATTTCTAAGTTATCTTTACACTCTTTATGCTAACATTTTATGTAAAAAAATTTCTCTTGTTCTTTTATTTTTCTTTAAAAGGCTACAATTTTTTTTTAAATGCCAAATTCATGATGCATATTCCTCAGCCATCTTCAGTTCCTTCGAGGAAAGAATTATTTGGTGTTATAAGTTCTGTGGTCTGAGATAATTAAAAAATTATTTTTGATATATTTTTTTATTAAATATCTTGAAAATTGTTTTTGTTGAATAAAGTATTTCTAAGTATTTAAAATAGCATTGTGTATGTTATGAAAGTCGTACAGATGACAGATTAATACTCCTTTAAAGTTTCATACCAAATTTCCTGTCAATTGTTTCATTCATTCATATAAAGGTGGTTCAAGTCTCGTAGATACATAAATTTAAATCAATTTAACCATTTTTTATTTCAGGTGTGTAAATTATGTGTTTTATTGATTGCATTAATTATAAATACTGAAATTTCAATGGCTTTAATATATAAAGAAAATTAGTAGTGGTCTAAGATAATCAAAAAATGATTGTTGATATATTTTATTATTAAATATCTTGAAAATTGATTTGTTGAATAAAGCATTTCTAAATATATAAATTAGCATTGTGTATATTAAAAAAAGTACAGATACAAGATTAATACTGCTTTAAATTTTCATACAAAATTTCCTGTTGGTTGATTTATTCATACAAATGTAGTCAATTTCACCATTTTTTATTTCAGGTGTGTTAATTGTTTCATTGATTTTATTAATTATAAATAATGAAACTTACAGGCCTGAGATACTTAAAAATATATTAGTGTTGATGTATTTTATTATTGTTCAATAAATTAGTTTGATATTATTTTGTGTCTTTGACATTTATTATAACATGTGCAAAGTTAAATAACATTATTTTTTTTTCGGGCGGGGGGTTACAAAAATTCATAAAAATGAACTTTACAAATGCTTTTCCTGTATGAAAATTACATTCTATAAATATTTTTATCTATAATAAGAATGAATGTGAAGTTATGAAAAATAATTATAATCTGAAAAAGATATAATATTGACTTAATCAACAAGAAATAATCTCCTGGGGAGTTTTTAAAAATTTTATGGTTTGAAGAACTTTTCTTGAAAAAGAATAAATATAATTTATTTATTTGAAAAATACTTTATACTTCTTAAATTATATATCCACATGTTTTAAATTATTGGTACTCTAAAAAGATGCTAATTATTTTCTGTTTTTCTTGAAAAAGAATAAATAAAATTTTATTTGAAATAAACTTCATACTTCTTAAATTATATATCCATAGTATACGAGTCTGTTTAGTTATCATCACAACCTTTATAATGTCCCATTATATTTTGACAAACTTCTTTTACAAAAATCCTTTATCTTTAAAAAATGCACCAACTTTTGAACTCCTTTGAACAAAAAAAAAATCATTTTATGTCATAAGCTCTGGAGGACAGTGAAGAAATTGTCTTATCTTGTATTTCAAGTTATTTTGCTTTAAAAATTTGTTTTCGTGAATGTATAGAATGTAAAACATTAATCATGAATGATTCTAGAACTTCAGATAATCATAGAGTTTTTTGTAATGATTATGGTGTTAGTAAATCTGATTATATTAAAATATATTTGTATATTTAGTATTTTAATATAGTTATAATAGTAATTTAAATGTCCATCTATTGGTTTTTTTATAACACTTTCTTATATCGAATATTTTTATACTGTATATAACAATTAACTCTGGTTTCTAGGCAATTTATATTTGTTAGATATGTTATGTTTTATAACTTATTATGCTTGTTCAATAAAATTAGCATTGTTTTAAATATTTTGTATTTATTATAGCATCTTGTTTCATAACCTTATAAAGGTATTTAATTTTTTGTGGGAGGGGGTTGTAAAAATTCTGAAAAATTAACTTTACAAATGAATTTTCTCTGTGGAAATTACATTCTACCAATATTTATTTTTTTTTTATCTTACAGAAGAATTAATGTGTATTCATTAAAAACTGTTGAAATTTTAAAATATTCTGAAAGAGATAGTATAATAGTAACTAAAGCAACAAATATTATCTCCTGCAGAGTTTCAGAAAATTACAAGTGAATCAATTATCTATATTCTATCAATTTTAGTATCTTAAATAATAATGAATGTGAATTCATTAAAAATTAATTTATTGCTGAAGTTTAAACACATTCCGAAAGAAGTAGTATAGTGGTAACACATTAAAAAAATTTCTAGGTTAAAAAAAATCACAAATGAATTTTCTTTATGGAAATTACATTCTATTAGTTTGTGAATGTGTATTTATTAAAAATTAATTTATTGTTGAAGTTTCAAAATATTTTGAAAGAAATAGCATAATATTAACTAAAACAACAAATTTAATTTCCTGCAGAGTGTAAGAAAGTCACAATTCAGTTTCTTTTATGGAAATTACATTTTATCACTTTTTGTGTCTTGAATAATATTGAATGTGAATTTATAAAAAATTAATTTATCGTTAACGTTTTAACATGTTCTGAAAGAGTAATATTATCTAATTCAATGAAAATTAATTTCCTATTGGTTTAAAAAATGTATTATCCGAAAGAACATTTCTTCAAAAAAGGATAAATGAAATTATTAATATGAAAAAAACTTGAATCTTCTTAAATTATACATTCACACGTTATTAATTATTGGTACCCTAGGAAACAGGCAAATCAATTTTTTAATGTTTTGAATGATATTCCAAATTTAGTTTTAATTTCTGTATTAAAGAAAAAGTCAATTTAGTGAGATTTAAAATAATTATATCAACAATAATAAATGGCATTATTATTAGAATAATATTTTTAAATTAACAACATATATAAAAAATAGCTATTCATAAATTTAATAATCGTCGAAAAGAGAGTTGAAAATATACACAGGAAATTATTGTTTACATCGTTGTCATGACGACAAGAAACGGCTTCGTTTCTTTCGCGTCACAATGACGTCGTCCGATTAGTTCTCAGTGCCCACGAGTGATGGCGTACTGTCTATGTGAAGCGCAATGTTAAAAAAGTTGCCATTACGGTCTATGGGAGTGAGACCTTTGATTCTTCTTCTCTCTGATGTGCGCCTTTTCGAAATAGGATGTTGGAAGCCACCTTGCGCTTTCCTACTCCAGCCCCTTGCCTTCTAATCATATACGATTAATTTTAGTTATAAAATTATAAATATATGAAGCAAGCAAGTAATTTTTTATCTAATCCCCGGTAATGGTACGTTGGTGATGCTGTTCAGCTCTAAAAATTAGATAATCTGTTGCTGTTGTCGGAGGCAAGGTGTGTATGGGAGTGACCTTCATTCCCGAGGGCCACGGTATGGTTGGAAGTCCATCTGGATCTTGTGGGGTTGTCAGTGGAGCACTGTAAAAACTGGTGCCTGTGAAGAGTAGCTGCTGCTGTTGAGTGA